>JZKD02S0648673.1:120031-132114 GCA_000966675.3 Picea glauca | reverse complement strand
CGGCAGAAAATCGCGGTTTTTTCTGGAAAAACCCTAAAAAACTGTTGAAGTTAAAATGCTCATAACTTCACTTCCGGGACTCCGTTTTGGCTGATTTGTTTTTTGAAAGTGGGTGAAATTGTGAGAGGAACTCAGATATGTAATTTGTTTGAGAAAATTTGGCCTCCAAATGCTACATAAATAAAAACAAATCGCGTCGCCGTTCGCGGAAAAAACCCTGAAAATTTACAGATTTTAAAACTTCAATATCTTGACTTCCCGGACTCCGTTTCGGACGATGTTTTTTTTAAATTGGGTGTTTTTATGAGAGGAACTCAGATATACAACCCTTTTCTGCAAATTTTTCATATAAATATACCAAAAAATTCGAGAATGTCGCGGCCCTCTTTTTTTTCTCCGAAAAAAAAAATCTGCAAAAATAAAAAATATTTGCCCACAATGTTTGCCCAAGGAAAGTGCTCTGATACCAATTTTTAAGTACCTAAACCAGATCTGCAAATATACTTCAATAATACCAAGAATAACCCATAAACCATTCACCATAACATGAACATAAGAAATAGAGAAAACCCTTGAGGTAGGGCAACACCATACAATGGATCCTATTATGGAAGGGATCCTCTCCTGTTCACTTGCCTCTTCGAGGGGGCATCCTCCTATTGAGCTACCGCTCCAAATACAATAATTTTTTTCATGTCTCATTACATTTATTGAACCCCTTTATATAGTGTTACCATCACCTAAGAACATTCTAGAGGAGGAATATTCTAGAAGTAGAGCCTTCTAAGAAGTCTTCTTACATTCATTATATCTAATTACCCATTTATTATATATAACTACTATAGTGGGTCTTATTTAATAATATTGTAGACCTAGTCCACCTTACATTGAATGACCTCCACTATTATCACTATGGGCCCTATAGGCCCCCCACTACCTCTCTAGCTACCTTACAACAAACTTCCCAGTATGAAAAATGACCTTCCTGCATTGATTGACAGA
The DNA here is from genome assembly GCA_000966675.3 of Picea glauca. Taxonomy (NCBI): domain Eukaryota; kingdom Viridiplantae; phylum Streptophyta; class Pinopsida; order Pinales; family Pinaceae; genus Picea; species Picea glauca. The sequence continues at coordinate 131,112 of JZKD02S0648673.1, read as the reverse complement.
GATCAAGGAAATAACACTAGATGGGACTACCTCGGGTATCGTGTACAATTTCTTGTTCAAAGTAATAATAACACTACAAGGCATAGACTTATATACAACATGGAATTTCCATAAATAAGGTTGGTTCAAAATAACATCACAATCTTCAAGGGGAGAAACATCACACAATACCTCATATTTTAATGGCTTGATGTAGTACGACATGCGACACTGTTGGCTAACACAAAGATCACTTCCTTGACGAATCCATCCAATGGTGTAGGGATGCAGGTGTAGGGTTGTCGGTAGGAATAGACGCTTTAAGACCTCTGCTGAGATGAGGTTCTTCTGGCTACTGCTATCAACTATGAAGTGCAACAAAGTGATTTTTACCCACATATATGAATGAAAGAGGTGCTCGCCTTCCTCTGGCTCATTAGGTTCACCGGGCTGGATCTTGGTGGTAACAACAGTGGCACTAGGTTTCACGTCAATGATCCATCTCCCCTTTTCTAGTTCAAACTCAGATTCATAACCCGCATCTGATTCAAATCCTTTTACCTCAGCTACCAATGATATCTTTGAGCGGAAATCAACAGTGTTATGTCAAGGGATCTTATGGAAGTTGCACCACTTCCCAATATCTTTCTTCGTCTTCCCATTGTCCTTATTTTCTTGTGACTTGGAATGGTTTTCCTGAGGTTTCCCATATTTTCTCTATCCTTTGTTCAACAGGTTGGGGATTCCCTTTCCTTGCTTCTGCTGTGAGGGGTTACCAGACCCAAATGAATGCGTCTTTTATTTCAACTTCTGCTCAATTTTGATGGCACATTGATAGGATGCACCCAAGGATTACATGTCCAAAAAATCCATTTCTGTTTGGATGTATCTATGCAGATCGTCGTGGTACTTGAGCACAATATGTCTCTTAGAATATTTGATACCCAACTTGGTGCACAAGTTATGGAAGACATTCATGAATTCTGACACTGTTTGGTCTCTTTCCTACTGCAGTGTGGTCCATCTTATATACAAGTCATCATAACTTCCAACATGGTAGTATTTTTCCTTAATAACATCCATGAAGGAACCCCAAGTGGGTGCAACTGCAAATAATGAGGATCCCTCTATTTCCTTTTTCTCACAAAAATTATCCCACCAATCTTTGACATGGGGGATGACATTAAGGAGCACAAATGTAATATTTTCTCTATCAAAAAAGTTATGGAAAGAAAAATACCCTTCTATAAGGTTTAACCATTTATCTATGACATCAACATATCTTTTACCTTCAAATATAGGAATATCAATGATCCAGGTGGATAGTGGTGGCCACCTATTCCAACTGGCTCCTCATGTCTGTTTTTTATTTAGCACGTCTTTCTGTACTTATTTATAATTGTGAGTTATACACTTATGGGGATATATAAAGCCTCACACATTCTCCAGTTGGATACAGGTGACCTCTTTCCTAATCCAATTGGCTTATTTTGTATTTTTTCATGTCAACACATCTTGTTGTACTTCCAGGGATGTTTTGGGGCCCTAAACGTTGTTTTCTTGACTCACAATAGTGAGACTATATATAGAGTCAAAGTCTAATGAAAAAATGTGTATCTCTCTGAAACACCTTTCCAACGGGCTATCACGCGCCTAAAACATAGGTTGTATGCAAAAGTTACGACCCTAGGAAGTTGAGGTACCAAATTACACCAACTTACCCATAGGGTCCACATGACTTTTGGCGTTTCACCTTCTAGGGTCGGGTTTTTGAATGTATATGGTTTTGGAATTCATGAGTAATATGAAAAGGGCCTCTAGAGCCTCATTTTAGTCCATTCTGCTCAGACGGATGCACGTAGCAGCCAAATCTCTTCTCATATATAACTACCACCATTCAAGCAAGTTTTAGTTATGTATTTTTATAGTTTCAGCTTATTTCATTATTTAATAGAAGATATTATTCACTGAATATTTGTGTTATTCTTCCTATCTCCATGTTTATTGTATTCATTATGTTAATCAGTTCATTTTGATCCTAAATCCGGATCAGTGGTATCATAGTGGTCTACTCTTCATTTATTTTTCTTCGTGCATGTCCCCGACAAGGTGTGGGTACAAGAAGTTGGGACTCGAACCAATAGAGCCATTACCATATCGGTCGTGCCGAGCCCGGAAAAAACCCATGGGAGATGAAAATAAAGATGATGGAATAGGAGATCCTATTAAAATGTTTCTCGAGGAAGCCCTCGCGTGACAAAGGAATGAAATGATGGAAAAATTTGTGCAGGTCCTTCAATGGTTTCCCACAGGAGAATCATCTTCATCAGGCAGCCATGAAAACCCCTTCAAGGTATAGGTAAATTTTGATATTCCATTATTTTAAGGCCTGATAGATGCAGATCCTATAGATAAATGGTTGAATCTTCTCGAAGGATATATTTTGGTCCACAATTTTTTCGATCTGGAAAGATCACTTTTTCACTCCTCAAGGTCATTCCCCATGTTAAAGACTGGTGGGATACTTACTCCGAGCAAAGGGTCGTGGGGGAATCTGCAATTTTTGCGGTCGCCCCTACATGGGATTCCTTTCAGGATGCCATTAAGGAACAATACTACCCTGTTGGAAGCTACGAGGACCAACACACCAGATGGACCACCTTACGTCAAGAAAGGGACCAGACAGTAAAAGACTTCACCGATATTTTCCATACCTTCCACACCAAATTGGGTATTAAATATTCTGAGCATCATCTGGTGCTAAAATACCACAGCAATTTGCATAGATACATTAAAACAAAAATGGAGTTCCTAGACATCGCTTCATTGGGTACAACTTATAGATACACTATCAAGATTGAGCATAAATTTAAGTAGAAATGACAAGAGTTTGGATCTACAAATCCCTCATAGTTAAAGTAGGGAAAAGACAACCCCAACCCACAAAGCAAGGGACCAAGTCGTGATGGTTTCCCTCAGGAAAATCCATCCAGGTTGCAACGCAAGAAGGGTAACGAGAAGATGAAGAAGGAAACAGGAAAATGGTGTGAGTACCATAAAAGTCCTTGGCACAAAACTGATGAATGCCACTCCAAGAAGTCCCTTGTGGTCGAGTTGAAGGCTTCTGAGTCAGAGGTCGATTCTGATTCCGAGTCAAATCCTGAAGGAGGGAAGTGGATTATCAATGCTGAACCCAGTGCGATGGTTGCTACCACCAAAATCCGGCCAAGCGAACTAGAAGAACCAGAGGAAGGGGAACACCTCTTTCACTTGCAGATGTGGGTCACGGGGGATTCAATTCACTTCATTGTCGACAATGGTAGTCAGAAAAACTTGATTTCAGCAGAGGTCATCAAGAAGCTGAACCTGCCAATGACACTGTACCCACAACCCTACATGATCGGATGGCTTCATCAAGGAAGAGATCTCCGTGTCAACCAATAATGTCATCTTCCTTACGACATCAAGCCTTTCAAAGATGAGGTACTATGTGATATTTCCCCCCTTGAAGTTTGTGATGTTATTTTAGGAAGACAATATTTGTGGAAGCATCATGTTGTGTATGAGTCTAGACCCCACAATGTTATTATTACTTTGGGTAGACAATTGTACAGGATCCCAGAGGTGGCACCGCCTACTGCTATTTCTTTAATCTCTGCTAAGGAATGTAGTAAGGTCATTTCATAGACTGGGAAGTTTGTATTATTTGTGATTCATGCTCATAGTAATCAAAAGTTCATAGCCACATCTGTGGCCTCTATACAATGCCTCTCTTTGCAACAAAAGAAAGTGGACATGAGTGCGGAAGAATACAAAGACGTCTTCGTCTCACCTATAGGGGTACCGACACACTGCCAAGTCAAGCATCCAATTTATCTAACCCCTGACACACATCTACCTAATGGACCAGTCTATCGACGCTTGATTATGGAAAATGATGAAATCAGGCATCAGATCCAAGAGATTCTTCAAAAGGGGCACATCATACCTAGCACCTCCCCTTGCGGAAGCCCGACTATACTGGTGTAGAAGAAGGATGGGACTTGACGACTCTTCATTGATCACAGAGCCTTAAACAAAATCACAATCATGAACCCCTACCCCATTCCCAGGATTGATGACCATCTTGACCAACTCAAGGGGGAAAAGTTCTTCAAAAATATTGACCTGAAGTCTAGCTACCACCAGGTTCCCATCGAACCAACTGATGTTTGGAAGACAAACTTCAAGTCTAAAGAAGGTCTCTACGAATGGCTAGTCATGCCCTTTGGCTTAACAAATGAACCAATAACTTTCATGAGGTTGATGGATGATTTATTGAGACCCTTCACCAAATCCTTTGTGGTAGTATATTTGGATGACATCCTCATCTTCAACAAAACGTGGGAGGATCACATGCGGCATACTCAATAGGTTTTGAGCACTCTGCGATAGCACAAGCTTTATACCAACTTGGAAAAAATATCTTTTGGCATGAACAAGGTCCAATACCTAGGATAGATTGTTGATGACCATGGGGTACATGTTTATCCAGCTAAGATCCAAGCCATCCATGACTGGGCAACCCTGACCAAACTGACCGAGCTTCAGAGCTTCTTAGGACTTGCCAATTTTTACTGACGATTTGTGTTGGGATTCTTCCATATTGCATGGGCCCTCATCCAGGTGACCAAGGGAAGTGGTAGGGCCAATTTCATGTGGGGGAAGGAGAAATAATGATAATTCGAAGATCTGAAACATCATTTGTGCTCAAGTCTAGTATTATCCTTGCCTGATCTTTAACAACCATTCGATATTGATATTGATGCATTTGACTATGTTGTTTTCATAGTTCTCACTCAGCATGGGCATCCGCTGGAATACCATAGTGAGACACTCTCCAATACTATCCAGAAATACCCCACCTGTGACAAGGAAATGTATTCCATTGTACAATCCTCCCGTCAGTGGAAACATTGCATTATGGGGAAATATATGATCATACACATTGATCACAAGCCTCTGCAGTTCATACAGACACAGGGAAAATTGTAGAACGACCACCATCAGAAGTGGTCCACCTACATGCAACAGTTCCATATCAACATCAAGTATAATATAAGTATCTGCAATCGTGTCACTAACTTCCTCAATCGGCCTCCTGTGGTTGCACTTACCACTGTGCTCCATTCCCGTGGACATGAAACATCAGAGTGGCCCCAAATTTACCAGCAAGATCTGGACTTCACCACCACATATCAAATATTGGGTACATGCGCCACTGTCACTAATTTTCACATTCAGGATAGACTCTTATGCCACCTGATCCATCTCTATGTTCCTACAAGTGAGCGTGCAAAGATGAATTGGGAAGCCCACTATAGTTAGGTGGAAGGACATTTTGGCATAGAGAAATCTGTGGTCATTCTTCAGAAACATTTTTATTGGCCGAAACTTTGACAGGATGTCAACAAATATATCAGATATTGCACTGATTATGTCATTGCCAAGCCGACCATTAAGAAGTAAGGCTTATACACCCCTCTTCCTATTCCTGAGAAGCTGTGGGAATCCATCTCCATGGATTACATGTCTATTTTTTCATCCACCAAGCATGGAAATGGCTATGTGTTTGTGGTTGTTGATCGGTTTTCGAAGATGGCCATTCTCACCACCTGTAAGAAGAATTTCACAATGACAGATACTGCCAAGATCTTATTTGAATGAGTTTGGGTTCACTTTGGGATACCATAGACCATCATCTCTGACTGAGACAACATGATCCTCATCACCTTTTGGTCAAGTATCTAGTCTCTGTTGAACACCAAGATAACAAAATCCACTTCTTTCCACCCCCAAATTGATGGCCAAATCGAGGTCGTCAATCGGATGATTGTGCACATCCTGCACATGTACAATTATAAGCATCCTCGTACATGGGACGAGAGTCTCACATATGTCCAACACAGTTACAACATGGCTCTCCATAGTTCCACCAACCATATCCCATTTCAGGTGGGTTTGGGATTCCAACCCTTGGGACCCATTGATGTTGCACTTCCTCTTGCCACCGCACAGACTGAATATTCCCCTGACCAATATGTTATCGACAAAGACACCAAATTCATTGAGCGTATTGAACACAACCACCAACAGGTCCAAGTGATTTTGAATAAATTCAATGCTAAGTACAATTAGTGCCATGATAAACACAGGGTACCACACCAGTTTCAGGTTGACAACAAAGTCTGGTTACATTTGTAGAAGGAGCATCTCACTGTCCCCATTGGAAGATTCGACCACTTCGTTATGGGCCTTACACTATCACCAAGGATGTGGGTGTTATCACCAATTGTTGTCTCAGGAAAAAGAGTATCTAAGTCCACGATCTGCACAATAAGCACCCAATGCAAAACTCAGAAAAATTTCCTTTTTTAGACTTAAAATATAAGCAGGTGGGTGACTTTAGTTTCCAGCGATGAGCATCCATATATAGAGAAGATTGATGGTCATCAGGTTTTCGGGACCATGAAAGTTGCCTAAGGGGTTTAACGTAGAGCAGAGGCCAGAGACAAAGTGCCCATATTCCATGAGAAAATCTAGGTTGTCCAACCAAGGGACACGCGACGCGCGATTAAGCACAGTCGCGGTTTCAGCTACCAGGACTTTGAAGGCCGGGGTCACTCCTCCCTTGTAGTTGAAATCACTGAAGAGAGAAATGTGAAAGCCTCGAGGCTTGGGCCCATGGTCTTGGTGCCTAGTCACAAGGAAGCAAAGTGGAAAAGGTGGGCCGAAAGAAGGAGGGCACGTGGCAGGATATGATCCACAGATGAGGCCTTTTGTGAAATTCAAGGTGAGGGGTGTTGATGATGGGTCGTCCCACTATAAAGAAAAATATCTCAGCCTCCCATCTAGGGACAAGTGGAATCTAGCCAGAATTTTGGGAGCTGGGTGTCGGGGATTTCGATGGCATAGAAGCAATAGCTCCTGATGGGTGAATCCCCAAAATGAGTGTTAAGGTGCACGCGGATCTGGGCGACCGAGAGTTGCACGCTCGAATCTATGGCCTAGATTAAATTCCATACCCCCCTTGTTATTCTAACTTTAGCGGGGGGGGGGGGGAGTCCGGAAGGATTGATATCGAGCGTGCAATTTTGAAGGGTTGGATTTGTAGCGCTTAGATCTATAGCTGAGGATTGATTTCGGACCCCCTTGGCCATTCTGCCTTTAACAGGGGGGGTCCAAAATGAGGTACTTTTGTGTGGGCCCCCATTAAACCACTTACTGCCTTCATTACCATTTTTTCTCCGCTTACCACCCTCGCCTCCCTGTGACATGTGTCCTCCACATCATCTCTCTCATCCCTTTGTCACTTCTCTTGCTCTCCCTCCTACCCTTCACCACCGCACACATGTCCCTCCTCCTCCAATTCACCCCATTCTAATGATGTGTTCTCCTCCCTAACAAATCTCTTTCTACCACGTGTCTCCTCCACCTTCAACATCCTCTTCCCCCTGCGCCAACCTTTCTGATCCCCATGCCACTTCACCTGTGTTCTTTCCATATTCCCGTGACACTTCCCGTCTAGTCCCATAGCCTCCGTCTCTCCGCCACCTAGTGTTTCCACCTCAACACCCCCTCATCTCATCTTCACTTTGTTGGCACCATCGTCCTCCCCATCATATCCTTGTCCACATCTGCTAGAGTGGCCCCCTTTGTAGTAGTCTAGTGAAGCAACAAACAACCAAAGACAATCTGCCACGACCCCCAGGTGCAGAGTTGACCAAGATCCTTCAAATCTCGATGAAGCAGTTATTAAAGTTGGTGGAGGTGAGTGAGACATCATCTCCTCCCTTAAATGGAAAACTAGAAAAGGACAGGATGTGGGAAAAGACTGTCATCCTCTCTGACAAAGATCACATCCATCAGAAGATTGCATCGGTAGTTTGACCAACGTCTACATGCGTAGCCTGACAAGGAATCTCCTCAACGTCAAGCATTGATTTCATGACATGATTGTGTCTTATACATCCGAGCTAGTCTGAGTATATGTAGGCATTTTTTTCCATTTTGGTGGGTATCATTGGTAGAGCTAAGCTCCCTGTTGTAAAGTTTTGATGAAGCACTGGTTTTCCCTGGTTATGCATCTATATGTGAAATTTCTTGTTTAATGATAGTCAACTTCTTTTTCCATCTTGTTTCCATCCAATGTTGAAATATTTCATGATTTACTGAGTCACATGAAGCATTGTGACAGTGTTATATAAATGTTTTATGGTAACACTATTATGGTTTCTTTTAATGTTCTTATTATTTGAATACAAGAAGTTCTTGTGTTTAAATTCTGCATCCAGTATTCAATGTGGACCTCCTTGTCATGAAACCATATCCCTGTCATGCAAGCTAGAGTTTAAAACCACCAATAATGTGGCAGAATATGATTCTCTTGTTTTAGGTTTAAGGGCTGCAAAAGAAATGGGAATTGAAGAGGTAGCAGTGTTCGAAGATGATGAGTTGATAATCTAGTAGGTCAGAAATGCTTATCGGGCTAAACATCCTCGACTCAGAAATTACAAAAATGAGGTGTGGGACCTAATTGATAATTTCTTCTCAGCTTTCAGCATTTATTTTATTCCAAGAGAAGAAAATACTTTAGCCGATTCCTTAGCTGTCTCAACTAGCCAGTTTAGGATTCCTCTGCCACCTAAGATCAAATATGATGTTGATATAAGATATAGGCCATCTGTACCGGACAATATTAGGCATTGGAAGGTGTTTGAGGATGATCTTGAAATTAGAAAATTCCTCGATTCTATTGATGAGTTCTCTACATTGAACATTGATCAAGATCCTGATCCCAAAGGTGATCTTCACCCTGAGGTATTTTTAAATAAAAATTGCTAATCACCATATTATTCAGTTTCCTAGAAATCACATTCCAAAGGGACTAGTTCCTTTAGAAATATTGTTTGATGGAAATGATCAAGCAGAGAAGGGTAAGGTTTCAAATGAGGATGTTGATGTAACTGAATGCAATATTGGCACAAAGGAGGATCCTAATTTCATCAAGCTGTCAAGAAACCTTTCGAGGGAGCATAGAGCCGAGTATGCCGAGTTATTAAAAGAGTTTGTTGATGTGTTCCCCTGGACCTATGAAGACCTCAAGACATATGATACAACTGCCATTGAGCATAAGATCCCACTGAAAGAAGATGCTAAGCCATTCAGGAAGAATCTAATATAGATTAATCCAATGTTTTTGCCTGTCATGGAGAAAGAACTAAAGAAGTTGTTGGATGCTCAAATCACAGTCCCTTTGAGATATTCTGAGTGGGTGGCTAATCTGGTGCCAGTAAGAAATAAAAGTGGAGAAATCAGACTTTGTGTTGATTTCAGGAACCTGAACAGAAGCTCAAGAAAGGACAATTACCCCCTACCTAAGATGGAACACATATTGCAGAGGGTAACTGGTGCATCCAGGATATCCATGATTGATGTCCTTTCTGGCTACAATAAGATATCATCCCTACTCGAGGATAGAGAAAAAACAACCTTCGCCACTCCTTGGGGCACATTCATGTATGCCAAAATGACTTTTGGATTGATGAATGTAGGAGCAACATTTCAGCGAGCCATGGACATAGCCTTCATTGGGGAGAAAGATCAGTTTTTGGTGATTTATCTGGATGACATCACTATCTTCTCTAGATCTAATAAAGAGCACTAGTGTCACTTGAGGAAGGTTTTTGTTGAAATGCAGGAGGTTTGGCCTTTCCTTAAACCCAAGAAATATTTTTTTGCTATGAAGGAGGGGAAGCTATTAGGACATATAGTATCATCAAAGGGAGTGATAATTGATCCAAGCAGGGTAGAAGCAATTCAAACCCTGTCACTCCCTAGGTCCAGAAAATAAGTCTAGATTTTTCTGGGAAAGATCAACTTTCTGAGGAGGTTTGTCTCAAATTTGGATGAGTTGGTGAAGTACATCACAACCATGCTCAGAAATGGAAATGAAGTAAAATGGACTGTTGAGCCCAAAGAATATTTTAACCAAATCAAACAATCATTGAATGAGGCACCTGTGTTGATCAGTCTTGATTATTCCAAGGAATTTCTGATTTTCTCCTTTGCTTCATTTGACACAGTAGCAACTGTTCTATTACAAAAGAATGTTAAAGGGCTAGAGCAACCCATTTCATTTTTCAGCAGGGCATTAAGAGATGTAGAGGTCAAATATGACATAATGGAGAAGCAAGCCCATGCCTTGGTCAAGGAACTTAAAGGATTCAGAGTCTATGTTTTACATTCAAAAATCATTGCATATGTTCCTTTAGATTATGTGAAGGACATTCTCATTCATCCTGACATAGATGGGAAAAGAAGCAAGTGGATTGCCAAGATCCTTGCGTTTGACTTGGAGATTAAGACCACCAAGTTGGTTAAAGGGTAGGGTTTAGCTAAGCTACTGGTTGAATCCAATTATAAGGCCTTGGGGGTTAGCTTCATTAATGATTACTCAGAAAATCAACAAGCTGAGTTATCCAACAAAATATATCAGGGTGGTTTATCACTGGTAGAGTGCACCTGATATACAAACATTATATATTTTCTACTAGAATTGAAATCCCCTGATGGAGTGGGGAAAAGCAAGGCAAGATATTTAAAGCTCAAGGTAGTCAGGTATTGCCTTATTGACCAGGTTTTATATTGGAAATACCCTCTGGGAGAGCGTCTAAGATGTCTGAACCCACATAAGTGTTGGTTGTGGAGCCTGATTATATTCCTGATTCAGAGGTCCTTTCTTTTAGCTGTGTTGATACCCAATGAAGTATTTACACCCAAAAAGTATGTACACTCTTCCATGCGGGGGAGTGCAGAGGGGGGGTAACCCCTCTGCAGGGTCCGGGGGCTCTGGGGGAAAGCGGGCCCCCAGCGGGGGTTCAGGGGTAGCGTCCCCCGATGGGGGTTCGGGGGTGAATCTCCCGAAGAAAAAATTGCCTTGTAAAATTATATTGTAATTTCATTGTAAATCTGGACCGTTCATTATAAGGTCGCAGATCTAACGGTAGAGATTATGTTATGGTTTTTTTCCCTAGAAGGAAACCCTCTTTTATGAGGGAAAT
>JZKD02S0648673.1:91956-105542 GCA_000966675.3 Picea glauca | reverse complement strand
TAAAACCACATCTCATAATAATTTCAAAAGGGGAGAAGAGTACAAGGTATGATCAGAGTTACACCTTCAGTTGTGATTGATGTACAAACCATTTTCAAAAATGAATCTCCACCAATGTTTTTCCCTCTTCATAAAAGTAAAACGACTCAATTCATTTTTGTGCTGAGTCTCACCAAACATGCACGCTGTGTCTCACCTTGCATGCCCCGAGATTTGAACTGCCAATGCACCTCTACATACACCACCACCATTTTGAATTACACACCATGTTGTTCTGCCCACACATTTCAAATCCCTATATTCTAGTTCGTTATCCCTACATTCTAGTTCATTTCTCCTCCTATGCATCCTAAATCCCTACACTATAGCACATTGACCCGTCCCTACTCCGAAATCCTCTGATAGAAAACAAATTGTATGTTGACAATCACACTGTCAACATACAAGATTTTGTTCTGTGGAAGAAAACACGGGGGAATTGAAGAGGTACGTGGTGAAGAAAGGGTAGAAAACATATCAAAATAGGAGTCAACCTCTGAAGGTAAGATCGAACTCAGAATTTACACAACCAAGTATAAATTCAACGTTCTGGATACAATTGTAAATGAGCTAGTCCATGATTTAGTAGAGCCCGAATTTGAAGAAGGAAATTGAGTCAAAATTCGACAGAGGAGCCCGAGAAATTTTCAAATTTACCAGGTATGCCTGTGCAATTTTTTTCATGAATAGAGAACAAGCTTAGGGGTAAAAAATAAGATATTTCGTTTGTTAATTTGAACAGAAACTCTTCTTGAAGACCATACACAGAAATTAAAAATTCACATAGAGTCTAGAAGTTTGAGAAAAATTGCAGAGTTGAAGTTTTTTTTCAAAACAGTGGGAATATTTTAGGTCTTGTGGAAATATGGTATCAAGATATGAACCTAGGAGGCCTGTAGCATCATAAATACACAGAGATTGCATGCAAATTTTGGAACAGAAACAGTGGTTAAGTTTTTTTGAAAAATTTGATGGATTTTGTGAAGGAATTTCCTTAGACTTTGCCTACTCATTTGATGGAGAGAGAGCCACTGTTGGGGACCTTACTATCAGGATCATTGAAGATAGCCTTGCATTTGTCACTGGACTACCACAGATAGGGGAGAGATATTTTAAAACCAAACATTTCAAGGATAAATCATGGGTGCCTTTTATTTCAAGGTCAAGGGTAGAAGCAGTAAACTGGAAGAAATGAATCCCAAGGAGTTGGTTGGTCCATCCCTGGGATGAGTTGGCATACCTTATACAGAAATTCATAACCTGTGAAGGTAGGTTTAGCATCATTTATTTATACCATATTAAACTGCTACAACATTTGAGAGGTGATTGTGAGATTAATATGCCTTACTTTCTCTTACAAAGTCTTTCCAAAATGGCCAAGACTGTCCAGAAGCAGGGAAGGAACATAGAGAGGAGTTTGTATCATTGTTGTCTTATCAAAATGATCATTAAAGATGAACTTCAGAAGAAAAATGTGATTTGGCAACAGTTTACCATTGAGAATGGTTTTGAGACCATAAAAGAGGAAGAAGGAGAGGAGCACATTCTAGTAGTGACTGATGATGAAGGAGAGGTACAACACCCCAAGGCAACAATACCAAAACCTCCTATGGGGGGGAGAAAAACAAGAAGTATGGTATTAAAAGAAAAGGAACTTGAGGAAAAAGATAAAAATTTTACCACTTATGAAAGGAGGACAAGAAAAAGGCCACAAGATCAAAAAGGCCAAATACAAGAGAAAGACGATGAAGCACAACAGGCACAATATGAACATATTCAGACACTTGAAGCACAATCATTTTAAAATGATGGCTTTGAGAAACATGATACTTCTACCTATGAACAGATGAGAGTAAATATGGAGCAACTAATCAGGGACATGAAAGAAGAACATCAAATGGAAGAGGTAGCTGGTACATCTACATCTGAACTTGACAGGAAGAACAAGAAAATAAGAAAGATGAAAAGAAAAATCAAAGAAATTGAAGTCTTAGAAAGATACATCAAAATGGAAAATGAAATTCTGAGAACTCAAAGCCACAAAACACAAGAGGAAAATGACACTTTGAAGAAGAAAAACAAAAATCTTCAAAAACAGAATAAGTTAATTTCCAAACAAGCTTATAAGTGGTTCCAGCAGAAAAAGGATTATAAAGAGAAGTATCAAAAGATGAAAGCATTTCATACAGCTCAGGTGAATTTGGAGACTTTATTGCAGGCAACAGAAGTAGCAGAAGATCAGTGACACAGGTCAGGGACATTTTTGTGCATGAGAACATGCAAGGACTTCCTCTTGGGGGAGATGTTGAGTCCATTTTTGTGCTTCCATAAACCATACTTTTTCCTCTTTATTTATCCATTTTACCTTCATTTCATCCCACATTTTCCATGAAACAACCTATGCAAGGTATATTTGTATTGTTTAGCTTAAGAATTGAATTTTCTAAATTTTAGCATTAAAATTGGAAATTTACCAGAAATTACAGGTTTTGACCAAATCCCGTAAAAGCTCCGTGGTTTGTATACTTGCAGGACACCTCAGTGAAATATAACACTTGGGGCGTGTTCCCTGATGTACAAGGATGGATAATGAGCTATCAGATTCAGAATCTGAGCCTTCCAGATGTCCGGTCAACGCTGGTCAAACAGGGCCACTTCAACAGAAATTGCCCTGTTTTAGCCTTAAATCTTGGACAGTTTTTGATTTCGTGGGATTTTGACCATATATTGAGGATCTAAAGGAGGAATTCGACCCTCCTAGGATATTGTGGATCTAATTATGATATTTAGGAGACATTTTAGCATTTTTGGTTTTAAGACTCTTGTATAAATACTCTTAGGCTTAAACTAGTAAGACACTCTTGATATGAATGAAGAAACTTGAGAATTTGCACTCTTGAAGATCAACTCTATATTTTGTTCATGTGAATGCTTATGGTGATTTGAATTCTACTGGAGTCCTTTCTTAGCTGAGTCAACTCAAGTGTACCAGGGAAGCATTGGAGGGCCCCCATTGCCAACTAGTACACTCTTTCCTTGTGTTATTTTTTAAGTACATGTTTTAGATCAGATATTGCTTGTTGTAGATGAGTTTTATCTTGTTGTAGGTAGATTAATTTCATAGCTCAGTTACATGCTTAATGTTTTCAAGCCTTACTCATGTTCTGAATGGTTTCTTGAATGAGAACTCAATGTGTAGTTTGACTTCAAGCATTAAGATAGTTTTGAATTCTTTTGAGTTATTTATGCTTTCAGTATTTTGATTTGATTTGATGATAGTTGTTAATGAATGAATGAAAGAAGACAATGAATGCATCTCTTGAATAAGAGTTTTGTTCTTCTAACATTTGATAGGTCTTAAACTTTCTCTTGAATGCTTACTGTTTTCACTCTTTAGAAAAACAAGTGTTGATTACTGTTATGAGATCTATGAAGATGACTTCTGAATAGAATCTTAGCATCTCTTTCACATTCAGCCTTAGAATAGGTTTTTAGTTTATCTCCATTAAAAATAAAAACTATCTCTAAATACATATACTTTGGACGTGCCTCTAAGTTTTACAAACACCGGATTGACAATCATTTACACTCTAATTTACTTGGGTAGATTGGATCTCAACAACTTTGAAGGCCGAGGTCACTCCTCCCTTGCAGTTGAAATCATCGAAGCGCAAAATGTGAAAGCCCCGAGGCTTGGGCCCATAGTCTTGGCGCCTGGTGACAAGGAAGAAAAGAGGAAAAGGTGGGCCTAAAGAAGGAAGGCACGTGGCAGGATCTGATCCGTAGATGACGCCTTTTGGGAAATTCAGGGTGAGGGGTGTCGATGATGGGTCATCCCACTATAAAGTGAATGATCTCAGTCTCCCATCTGGGGACAAGTGGCAACTAGCCAACATTTCAGGAGCCGGGTGTTGGGGATTTCGATGGCATAGGAGCAAGAGCTCCCGGTGGGTGAATCCTCAAAATGAGTGTTAAGGTGCACACAGATGTGGGCGGTCAGGAGTTGTGCGCCTGGATGTGGGCGGTCGAGAGTTGTGCGCCTGGATCTATGGCCCATATTAAATTCCAGATCCCCCTTTCTATTCTACCTTTAGCGAGGGTGGGGCGGGGCTGAAATGATTGATATCGAGAACGCATTTTTGAAGTGTTGGATTTGTAGCACCTAGATATGCGTTCAAGGATTGATTCCAGACCCCCTTGGCCATTCTTCCTTTAACAGGGCGGGGGGGTCCAGAATGAGGTGGTTTTGTGTGGGCCCCCGTTAAACCACTTACTGCCTCCGTTACCATTTTTTCTCCGCTTACCACCCTCACCTCTTGGTAACATGTGTTGTAATATACTAGATATAAAATGTATGCATAACTGAAATAAAATTCTAGTAATAGCAGAATAACAACAATATAACCAGAACATTCACCACAATAACACTAAAATGATATAAGAATAACAATAGAAATAACACTTTGATTCTGAAAGCAATGTTCACGGGCCTCTTTGAGGGGGCAACCTCCAGTTGAGCAAAGCTCTATTACAATAATATCCAAGCTAGGGTTCTCATACCCTCGACTCTTATTTATACTAAAAAGAAGCATCTAGAGGAAGATCCTTCTAGAAGTGAAAGCTTCTATTAGGTCATCTTACATCTGCCTTATTCTATTTTATTGAAAGGCCTTATTAATACTGACCTTTGTTACATCCGAATATATTTTTCTACCTATGTGGAGGTTAGGACCCTAACATGTCCGCCCCCTTAAAACAACCTTTTCCTTAAGGCTTGAGATGAGGAAATTGCTGCAGAATGGTAGCTAGTTCCCAAGTGGCATCTACTGGAGTTGTATCTTTTCACTGTACTAGCACTTCCTTAATGGTTCTTTGATGTAGGCGATGCTCACGTTGGTCCAAAAATGCTTCTAGATGTAGACAAATGGATCCTTCTTCAGCTAACTCTGGAAGTTTGGTTTGAATTTGGCACTTAGCTCCAATCACCTTCTTTAAGCATGAAACATGCAAAACAGGATGTAGCTTCGAATTGCTGGGCAAAGCTAGATGATAGGCGACTTGTACCACATGCTTGAATATGGTATAAGGACCATAAAATTTGGGCGCTAGATTTTGACAATGCTCGGCCTTGAGGGAAGTTTGCTTGTAAGGTTGCAGTCGAAGAAACACCTGATCCCCTTCTGCAAATTGATGTTCATAGAGACCTTGATCTGCTTGTTGCTTCATGCAATTTTGTGCCATGACCAAATTCTCTTTGATGGTACAGAGAATAGCCTCTCGAGATGTAAGTGTTAGGTCAACCGCCTGGACCTTCGAGGCACCTTGTAAGTATGAGATAACTGAAGGTGGCTTCTATCCATATACCACTTCAAAAGGAGTCATGCATGTAGCTATATGGTATTGAGCCCACTGATTTTGATTTTCCGAGGTAAAACACCTCAAATATGTTTCCAAACACTTGTTGACAACTTCCGTTTGGCCATCAGTCCGGGGATGATAAGTTGTGCTGAGATGTAATTCGGTGCCTTGTATCTTGAACAGTTCTTGCCAAAAATTGCTTGTGAAATTTGGGTCACGATCAGAAACAATAGAGTGCGGCATGCCATGAAGCTTGAAGAATTGATTCATGAATATTTGAGCCACCGTGGATGTTGTAAACGGGTGTTGAAGGGTGAAAAAATGAGCATACTTGGAAAGGCGATCAACAACCACCATGATGACGGATTTATTTCCCGATTTGGGTAAGCCAGTAATAAAATCCATAGAGATATCCTTCCAAATAGAAGGTGGAATTGGGAGAAGTTGTAGTGTTCCTGGTGATTTGACTGTTTCTCCCTTGTTGTGTTGACACACATCACATTTAGCTACAAAATTATGAATTTCCTATTTCATACCATCCCAGAAAAAGGAACGTTTGACACTGTCATAGGTTTTGGTAAACCCAGAGTGCCCTGCTGTGGGTGTAGCATGAAGCTCAGAAAGTACCATGGATTTAAGATTTGATTGTTTACTTAAATACAAACAATATTTGTATTGAAGTTCTTCATGGAGCCAAGAGTGCCCTAGGGAAGCTGGAGCCTTGGACTGCAATTGGTGGATCAACTGCGAACTTTTGGGATCTTGTAGCCATTCCTGGCGAACGACTTGGAGCCAATCTGGTACAATGAATGAAAGAGAAAAAAGGGATCCTTCATCTTCATATTTTCGGGAAAGTGCATCCACAACCACATTGTCTTTTCCTTTCTTATAAATTATCTCATAATCATATCCAAATATTTTAGTCACCCATTTTTGTTGTTCTGGGGAGGAAATGTGTTGTTCCATAAAATACTTGAGGCTTTGATGGTCTGTATTCATTTGGAAATGTTTCCCAAATAGATAAGAATTCCACAGATCCATGACATGCAGAATAGCCCACATTTCATTTTCATATATGGATTTGCCCATATTTATTTCAGATAGTTGCTTGCTAGTAAAGGCCAAAGGTAGACCCTCTTGCATAAGTACAACACCAATTCCTTTCCCTGAGGAATCACATTCAAAAAAAAAGGTCTTTGTGAAATTGGGAAGGGCAAGGACTGGATTGGGGCACATGGCCATATTCAAGGTCTAAAAATCTTGAGCAGCGGTTGGAGTCCAAGTGAAAGAGTTATTTTTTAGGAGAGCAGTGAGAGGTGCTGCAATCTTCCCATAATTATTAACAAACTTGCGATAATACCCTATTAAGCCAAGAAATCCACGTAAGCTATTAAGATTCTTTGGGTGAGGCCAGTCTTGCATAGCTTCAATATTTTTAGGATCCACCTTGACGCCATCTTTTCCAACTAGATGACCCAAGTATTCTACTTCTGAGGCGCCAAAAGCACATTTAGACTGTTTCAGGAAAAGTTGGTGCTGAGAGAGTAGATGGAGAACTCGATTCACATGAGCAAGATGGTCTAGCTAGGATTTTCTATAGATGAGTATATCATCAAAGAAAACTAAGAAAAAATGGCAGAGAAAAGGATAGAAGACATGATTCATGAGGCTTTGGAAGGTGGAGGGGGCATTACACAAGCCAAAGGGCATGACCAAAAACTCATAGTGGCCATCATGAGTTCTAAAGGAAGTCTTAGGAATGTCTGCCTCTTTCATACGTATCTGGTGGTAGCCCGAACGGAGATCCAGTTTAGTGAAGAATTGGGCACCACTCAATTCATCTAGGAGGCCATCAATTACAGGAATGGGGAATTTGTCTTTGATGGTAATTTTGTTGAGGGCATGGAAGTCATAACACATTCACTAAGAACCTTCTTTCTTTAGGACCATGAACATAGGAGACGAGTAGGGGCTCGTACTAGGGTGGATAACACCTGCATTAAGGAGTTCGTGGACCATTTTCTCAATTTCATTTTTTTGGGAAAAGGGATGACAATACGGACGGATATTGGGAGGAAGGCTTCCAGGTACAAGCAGAATGGAATGATCATGAACACCACAGGAAGGAGGGAGGCCTTAGGGAGTGGAAAAGACTAATTGATGTTTAGAAAGGATGGCTTGGAGGTCTTGTGGTACTAAGGGTGTCTTTGTTGCTTGTATGGCATGGAGTTGGGCGATAACATCAGAATGACCCTTTTTGAGCATCTTTTCCATGCGATGGGAACTAATGATCTCAGGTGAACTGGTGGTGATGCCTTGGAACTTATATTGGTGGCCCTCCTGGTTGAATTTCATGGTTAAGTCCTTAAAATCCATGAGAATGGGACCCAAATTCCTTAGCCAGTCTGCACCCAACACAATGTCACAAACTCCCATGTCGATAGAAAACATATGGGATTTCAAGTGGTAGTCACCAATTTGGAGATGCACATTTTCACAATGCCCTCCAAATTTCATGGAACCACCATTGGCAATCATGATTTGGAAATTATTGGTGGCATGGATGTAGAAATGAGTTTCTTGGGCAATGCAACGATGAATAAAATTATGGGTGCTACCACTATCAACTAGAATGATGAACTTTCAATGCTTGATGTAACCGATTAGCTTGAGGGTTTGGGGAGCAGAGAAGCTAGTGAGAGCATTGAGGGAAATGATCGGTTCTACTTCAGGAGGGTCTGAGGGAGGGCTTATGTCACTGGATTTAGGTGACTCAAACACAGGGGGAGTTTCTTCATCTTCTTCTAAAATCTCCTCGAAGATGGCCATAAAAATATTTTGTTCTTTACACTAGTGGCCCGGGAAATATTTGTCATTACAGTTATAACAAAGGCCTTTAAGTTGGCGTTCAACCATTTCAGCCCTGGTCAATTTTTGGATATTTAGTGGAGAAGAGGGAGTAGTGGGATTTATTGGTTTAGGACGAGGGATAAAGGAGGGTTTGCAGTTTTGAGCAGATACAACATGTTGTGCTTCTTTATCTCTTTTGGTAGCCTCCACCCAACTCTCAGGCCAAGCCATGAGGACATGGGCCTGAATTTCATCCTTGAGGTCGATGATAAAACACTCTCGGAAAAAGGCATCAAACATGCCCTCTGTTCTAAAATCCAGGCACTCAAAGGAAGCTATAAAGTCTTCCACTGTTCCTAATTGTTTCAGCTTTGTCAAATGGCCCAAATGGTTGGTGTCAGAGTCAAAGAATTCATAAAGCTCTTCTACAAAGTGTGTCCAAGCAATATACCCTTGACGAGAATTTTTTCTCCATTGCCACCATTTCCAGCGTTCTTGATATAGATGGAGAACACCATACCAAAGTTTGTTCAACTCATATGTAATGTATTATAAAGAGAGGTAATGTTCCATTTGGGTTACCCAACCAGTTGGCTATGAGCCATCAAATTTGGTCACATCCACCCGCAGAAGGCATAGGTCATGTTGAAAGTGATTATTCTGCAAGGTATGGGAATGAGAGGAATGGTCACCTTTAGTATGTGGAGGTGAGGAGGAGGAAGGGTTATCTATAGGGATATGCAGTTTGGTGCAGAGTGTCATAAATACTGATTCAAGCTAGGTGGTGAGGTCTTGTTTGATTTTCCCCATTGAGGACTGCATGGTTGTCTTGATGGTGACAACATTGGAACTTAGTTGTTTCACTTCTTGTTGGGTCTCAATGAGACCAGATTGCAAGGTGTTCAAGCGAGCTTCCAAGTCTTGGCTATGAGTATGGGCCATGAGGATGAGGAAACTGAAAAGGGGCGGGAGGGGTAAAATAATTTGGTCAAAAAAATGATGTGGATGAATGTGATAAGGGTGAAGAGATGGATCCAATGGAATAGGTCTCAAATGATTAACCAGTTATACTCCGGTCTAAAGAATAATGTAGAGAGGAAATGCTCAAATGCTTAACCAAAAATAAATATGTATTTACTTGGCAACCCAAACACAGTTGTGTGGAAATATATCTTGTATGTTTTAATTTGTTTATGTTTCTGTCCCCCAAGAGTTAGGTATTCAAAGGTTCTATAGACAAGGGTTTTCCTTATGCTATAGCTCTTTGATATACATGTGGGGTCCAACAGTAGTACTCAGTCCAATATCTCAGGGCACTAACTAAGTAGGATAGACTGTACCCTTAGCCATACTACCTGACTACCCAGTTACTAGATAGTATCTTCCCAAGTGCTATTCTCGGTGACACTATAGTAGTCAGGTGGCCAATTGGTTTATCTAAAGAGGGCTTCAGGCAATCTAGGTTGATCTGTACACAGGTGTTGTTTGATGCACTACCACTCAAAGGGGTACCAACAAGGGTTACAAGGGTGGCCAACAGATGTGCGCTTAAGTACCATTTGTATTTCTTGTGTGTATGAATACCTCAACCACGGGTTTATGCACATAATGACAGATATATGTGGCTTAAAGACACTGGAATACGTCTCTACCATGAAAAAAAATTTAACCCACACTTTCTGCCAAGGAAAGTTCTCTGATACCACTTGTAATATACCGGATATAAAATGTATGAAAAACTGAAATAAAATGCTAGTAATGGCAGAATAACAAAAATATAACCAGAACATTCACCACAATAACACTGAAGTGATATAAGAATAACAACAGAAATAACACTTTGAATCTAAAAGAAATGTTCATGGGCATCTTAGAGGGGGCAACCTCCAGTTGAGCAGATATTTATTACAATAATATCCAAGCTAGGGTTCTCATACCCTTGACTCCTATTTATACTAAAAAGAAGCATCTAGAGGAAGATCCTTCTAGAACCGAAAGCTTCTATTAGGTCTTCTTACATCCACCTTATTCTATTTTATTGAAAGACCTTATTAATATTGACCTTTATTACATATGAATATATTGTTCTACCTATGTGCGGGTTAGGACCCTAACATGTGTCCTCCACATCATCTCTCTCATCCCTCTATCACTTCTCCCGCTATCCCTCCTACCCTTCACCACCACACACATGTCCCTCCTCCTCCAGTTCACCCCATTCTGATGACGTGTTCTCCTCCCTAACCAATCTATTTCCACCACCTCTCTCCTCCGCCTTCCATGTCCTCTTCCCCTTGTGCCAAACTTTTTGACCCTTGTTCCACTCCACTTGTGTTCTTTCCATATTCCCGTGACACTTCTCGTCTGGTCCCATAAGCCTCCATCTCTCCGCCACCTGGTGTTTCCACCTCAGCACCCCCTCATCTCACCTTCACTTTGTTGTCTCCATCATCCTCCCCATCAGATCCTTGTCCACATCCTCCAGAGTGGGCCCCTTTGTAGCAGTCCAATGAAGAAACAAACAACTAAAGACAGTCTGCCATGACTCCCAAGTGCAGAGTTGACCAAGATCCTTCAGATCCCGATGAAGAAGTTATTCAAGTTGGTGGAGGTGGGTGATACATCGTCTCCTCCCTTAAATGGAAAATCAAAATAGGACAGGACATGGGGAAAGAGTGTCATCCTCTCTGACAAATATCATGTCCATCAGAAGACTGCATGGGCAGTCTGACCATTGTCTGCATGTGCATCCTAACAAGGAAGCTCCTCAATGTCAAGCATTGATTTCATGACATGATTGTGTCTCAGACATCCAAGCCAGTCTGAGTATATGTAGGAATTTTTTTCCATTTTGGTGGCTATCATTAGCAGAGCTAAGCTCCCTGTTGTAAAGTTTTGATGAAGCACTAGTTTTCCCTGGTTATGCGTCTGTATGTGAAATTTCTTGTTTAATGATAGTCAACCTCTTTTTCCATATTGTTTCCATCCAATGTTGAAAGATTTCATGATTGACTGAGTCACATGAAGCATTGTGATAGTGTTATATAAATGTTTTATGGTAACTCTATTATGGTTTCTTTTAATGTTCTTATGATTTAAATACAAGAATTTCTTGTGTTTAAATTCTTCCCCTTCGAGATGTTGGAAGATTGATGTTCACAACAAACTTCTTCACTTTCTCACATAAGTCTTCCTCCTACTCACCCTAATTACAACTCACAGTTTGAAGTTAAATTAATACCTCACCTGTTCATGCATAGCCTTAGTCCAGGGTTCTGAGTTAAATTGATATTGTACTGAGTTTACTTCCATTCGATCACCCCCTTATTTAAAAAATCGTGACATAAACTGATGGGTATCAGAATTACTCCTGCTACAATCCAGGAGTGACTTCTGGTGCTAACAGTGGGTAACAATGATTTTGAGCTCAACACTCCACCCTTCCTTGGTATGCATCCAGTATTCAATGTGGACCTCCTTTGGCCATATTTTCCACCATTATTAGACACCTATGATATCGTTGAAAAACTGACACCAACAAAGATCAACCCTGACTTCATGGAACAAGCATCCACCGATCAGATAGTGAACACACAGGTCAATGGCACTCGCCAGCAGTGGATCTAGATTTATCGGGTTGTCTATGTAGGGTAATTCCTACACCAAGGCAAGTGGCTCACCCGAGGCCAAATCCAGCAGAAGTTTCCTCACCTGATGGGGGAACTCAACACAATAGAGATGATTTCTTCCTAAGGGGGGAGCATTGATCCAGGTGGATATTGGTGGCCACCCACCTATTCCAACTATCCCCTCGTGTCCATTTTTTATTCAACACGTCTTTTAGTACTACTTTATAATTGTGAGTTCTACACTTCTGGGGCTATCTGAAGCCTCACACAATCTCTAGGTAGATATGGGTGGCCTCTCACCTAATCCAACTGGATTATTTTGTATGTTTTCATGTCATCACATCTTGCTTTACTTCCAGGGTTGTTTTGGGGCCCTAAACGTTGTTTTATTGACTCACCACAATCAAATTATAGACAAAGTTAGAGTCTGATGGAAGAATGTGTATTTCTCTGAAAGACATTTCCAATGGGCTATCACGCGCTTAAAAGGGAGTTTGTATGCAAAATTTATGACCAGAGGAAGTTGAGGTACCAAATTACACCAACTTACCCATAGGGCCCACATGACTTTTGGCGTTTCACCTTCTAGGGTTAGGTTTTTGAATTTCTAGGGTTTTTGCATTCATGAATAATATGAAAAGGGCCTCTAGAGCCTCATTGTAATCCATTCTGCTCAAACAGATGTGCATAGCAACCACAACTCTTCTCAGAGATAGCCACGACCATTTGATAAATTTTTAGTTCTGCAGTTTTACAGTTTCATCCTATTTCATTACTTAATATAATATATCGTGTTCGTGTTCAAATGGTCACCATGTGAGCAAATAGAAAGCACTTGCATACCCTGTTGGGTCTAGCAGGGTAGAACATCTGTGGAGCATAGGGTTAAAGGAAACAAAAATGAACTAAAATCTAATATCAACTGAAAACAAATAAAATTGCGAAAAGAAACAACAAACATCAAACACAAAACACAAAACACAGGTGTCACCAATGGTTTCAGGCAGGTGTATTGATGAAACTGGAGCACACTGAAGGAAGAGACCAGAGGTTCCTTCTCCCCCCAATGGAAGGCTCTTTGGGGCCCTCACACAGTTTTCTTTCCTTACAAATGAGAAGAACTGAGCATAGCAGTGAAAGAACTCTCGGTGATGTAGCTGATGGGTTGTTGTTAAAGGATGAGCCTTTGACCATCTGAACAACATAACAATGCTTAGAATTCCTTGCCAAAACAGTGTATCCTCACGGATTTTTATAGAAGCTCCTCGGCCGGTCACGTAACCTTCTCAAAGTGTGAACAGGGACCCTTTTAGGGTTTCTTTAGGTCATTAACTCGCCGACTTTGCGGATCTGGCTCTGATTTGAGGGTCAAATCAAATTGGGAGCCGGTCTGTAAGCGGTTGGGAGGTTGACCTATTCAATTAATACATCGTTTTAGCAGATGCATGGGTTTTTGTGTTGACAACCGTGCGTCGAGTGCGCATGCGCGAATAACACGTTTTTGTTCTGCGCATGCGCGCGCGCACCAAACTGTTGTAAGGCGCCCTTCAATTTTTGGTTACTTTGTATAGTTTTTTGGCCCTTCTAGAGTGTTGTGAAATTAATTCAGTGCCATGAATGACTTCATTGCTGTTTTGATGATGCAGAGTTCTTGTCGCCATGTGCAGACGAAATTTTAGTGATAACAGATGCCCCCTGATGGATGAGGTT
>JZKD02S0648673.1:49626-64669 GCA_000966675.3 Picea glauca | reverse complement strand
TGTGATAAAATTTGATTCACATAGTTCCAACATTACAACACGGTTATGTAGTGATAAATGTAGCATATGGAATTATCTCCTGGGTACTTACATATGCCTACCCACTGGTAGGTGCATTATTTGGTCCACACCTATTATGTATTCATGCATGACCCACTGTTGAGTTAAGGAAAAGGTACAAATATCCTCCTTATTCCCATGGTTTATGATATAATCTTGATTGACTTTTCTATTAATTAGGAATAATTAGGATATGAAATGGTTAAAATGTCTTCTAGAAATATTACTGAGTAATATTAGATAAATTCTAATATTCAATTGGAGTTGTTTGATTTTATTGCAGGAATGGATAAATATTGTCAAATCCAAGATAGCTAAGGAGATTTTGAATATGTGTAGGCTATTGGAAGTGGAAGACATTAGGCACAAAGAAGTTTTGAGGAAGATTGATTCTCTATTTTGTAAACTTTATAAATAGTAAAAGCAATCCTAAGGATCTCTCAATCCTAAGGATAGCTTAATTTACCCATATCATTGCAATATATAGAGGGTAATGAATCCTAGAAAGGATCATCTAAGAAATTTATCTAAGCATTCAAAACTCAGAATTGCTTCGTGCAAGCAGTCTTTTGTAAATGTTGTACCAATTATGGAATTAATAGAAAATTTTGGCGTTTCCATCATTTGTGCATGCTGAGTTTCTAGTAGCAGTGCTTATGAGGACCGAGGGCCCATTCTGAAGGAGTTACTGTCTCAATATGTAATTGTATCAGTTTGATTTTTGTTCTGTGATTTAAATCTCTTTTGCAATAGTTAAGATAAATGCATGAGTGTGTTGATGTTTTTATATTGTTTGCTTACAAAAAATAGGTGCTTCATTAGAATGTTATCGATTTCCATTCTAGTTTCCATTGTTGTAGTTTACTGCTTGATAGTTCCTCTCATTTTCACACGCGTTGTTCCTTTCGCTTAAATTAGCATTTGTTGTTTCTTTCTCTTAAATAAGCAAACGATGTTCCTTTCTCTTAAATTAGCAGTTGTTGTTCCTTTCTCTTAATTCTGCATTTGTTGTTCCTTCTCAATTTACAATACTTAGCTATTTCTTTCCAGCAGGTTAAATAATTGTCGATAGATCAATTTACCAAGCTTTTCATAGATTCAATTATTGTTTCTTAATTAGATCAATTCAAAAATTCAATTAATGCCTTTAATTCACAACATGTTATAGATCAGATTTCAATTATGTTAAGTAAGATCTTAGTTGCAGAGTTTTAATGAATGTGCAAGGAACTTGATTGTCGATAAAATCAGATTTGCTTTAAGTACACGATTTTAGCCTCTACAACTATCTGCATAGACTTTGTTGATATTCTTGAAATAGAAGACGAATCCTCGGGTTGATAAATTAATGTTAAACTAAGTTTGTTTTTAGGACATCTTTAGAGACCAACATTTTGGCACCGTTTTCGAGGAGAATTTCAAAGATAACATAATTTTCATCTCTGGGGGATGAGGTATTGAAAACGAAAGGTAAGAAACTACGTAGGAAATAAGTAAAATTCTTATGCCAACACCTATCTTCAGCTAATGCATAGAGGTCACATAGGTACTTATAATTTTGTGTGAAGTGTGTATGAATAAGAAGAAAGAACCCGAAAAACCAAAACCCCCACCAAAAACTACAAAAGGCCAGGGCTTGGTGCCCCCTGGAAGAAGCACTTTCATAGATGACATCATCTGAAAAGATGAATCTCAAGCTTCGGTTGGACCCAGGAGAGGTTCTACCCGAATCCCCAGGCAAGAAATTCACCAACTGCAGCCCATGCTAAGGTTCATAGCAGAATTCAAGGAACTTAGCAAAGTTTTCAAAATACAGATCTTCCACCTCTCAGCCCTTTAGACGAGGGAAACTCTTGTAATCTGGAAGAAGGAGAAGTGGAGATCATCGAGGTTGATAAGGAAAACCCATCACCTCCACATGATCCTGGATCTCTTATGATAGGAGAAGGTATACCTGAAATCCTAGATAGAAGTAGTGTGATTAAATCCCCTAGGGGATCAAGTAATCAATCAGCTCGAATAAAACACCCAAGCCAAGAAATTCCTGAAGATTACTGGCATATTTTTTACCAAATGACACAACCAAATCAACCATGAGCCCAAACTTCCACTTTGGAATATCCAATAGTTGACCCAGTTGCTAATTCCCCCATGAAAGTGATCCCATTACAGAACCTGCCAACCTTCCATGGATTAATTTCAGAGGACCCTAATGCATTCTTATTTGAATTTGATGTCCTATGTAGGGGTTATGACTACACCTCTAAACCCCCAAAACTAAATTTGTTCCCTTCCACTCTGAAAGGAGAAGCTTTGCACTGGTTTATGGGATTGGGAGGAGGAACTATAAATTCATGGGATGAAATGAAACAAGCCTTCTTGACGAAATATCAGGATTATTGTATAACTAGGGATCTAAAAGATGAAATCTTTCAATTGACTACAAATAAAAATGAGACATTAGAGGAATATATTGAAAGGTTTCAATATAATTTGCAAAGGTCTACTTATGGTACATTACTAGGTGATGTACTTAAAGCCACTTTGATAAAATGAATGAAGGATGAATGCGTAGAAACATTGAATTTAATGGGGAAGGGTGATACTTATCAAGAAACTTATGATAACATTGTCCAATTGTGCATCAAGTTCTCATGTGGAAGTACACAGACCAGATCAGGGATGCAGTCTCCCCTCACTAGAAATAGCAATATTACTAGCGGGGGTGTTACCCGAGCAGAAGTCGGTAATCTCTTAGAAAAATTCAAAACCGAAATTCTGAGCACTTTGAATACACAATTTGGATGTCTTGCAGGCTAAACAGAAATAAGAAAAAGAAAAACATACCTTGGCCATATTTTTCCACCGATGCAGAAAGAAGAATGGTCTAAGGGAATGCCCTTTGGATGTGGTTCGGGTTTGTGCCATTTGTGCCGAATATCATGCAACAGAGAAATGTCCATCACTCCCAAGACTAAAATATATCTTTAGAGAAGAAGAAGATGAAACACAACCATTACATTTGATGGCTCAACGTCGACAATGGCAGGCCCATCCTCCAGGTACACTACATGATCCCTCTTCTTTCTTTTCTGGGCAGTATAATCAACAGAATTTTTTTGGAAACACATGATAGGGCCAACCATTTGCTAACCCCACCTGGCAGTCGCAACAATATCCAGTTGCAAATCCCACTTGTCCAAATCAACCAGCTACAAATCCCTCTTGTCCAAATCAACCAGCCGCAAATTCCACCTAGCCTAACTCGCAATAATCTACCTCATCTTGGAAAAATTCAAACAACAACCCCTATCCTTCACAGTGGTCCAACACGGCTACCAAAAACCCCAATTGGAACCAAAATTGGCATCACCCCATGGGAATGACCAATCAACTCATGGGGATGGATCCTCAAACTCAACCCATTTTTCAAGCTCCACTCCAATTACCCCAGAACCCTCAACCACAATTGCACCCTCAATTACCAACTCAACCCCACCCAAATCCTAATAATAGACTAGCCCAACTTGTGCACATTATTGTTAATTTGGATGGGGAAATCAACTTTGTAGGGTGCAATGAACTTCGGTTGAGGTCAGGGCAGGAGAATGAAAATAATATACCACCTCAATTACCAACTCAACCCCACCCAAATCCTAATAACAATTTATCCTGAAGAAAGTAACATTCACCAAGAGTAGGAGAATGAAAATAATATACCACCAATAATACCACCCTCGACTATGGTCATAATGGAAGAAACAGAGAAGGGAGGAAACACATTCGAGCAACATAGTCTTGATGAGGATGTAACTCCTCCTCCCCCATTCCCCGAAAGGCTGATGATAACAAAACCAACTGTGTATCCTAAATTTGACACCATAGGGGAACTAAATAATCTATATATTCAGATCCCACTCCTGCAGGCTCTACATGACATCCCAATTTATGCAAAGACAATTAAGGAACTATGTGGGAATAATCCTATCGGGAAAGTTAAAAATTCCTCATCAACTGTTCATGTGGTAGGAGCCTTGTTTGATCTAATTTTAGGTAATCAGGAACCGATCAAGTATGTAGACCCAGGGAACCCCATAGTAACAGTTGAGATACAGGGATGTTATTTTCCAAACACACTAGTGGATTTGGGGGTAGCCATTAATATCCTAACCATCGAGACTTGCAACATCCTGGGTTTCACTTCCTTCGAACCTACTCCAATTATGTTACAATTGGTTGATCGGTCAGTGGTTAAACCAATTGACACACTACAGGATATAACAATTTTATTCGACTCTTGGGAATATCCAACTTATTTTCTCATTATCAACCCAAGAAGTGGACTTGATGGACATCCATTGATACTGGAAATACCATGGCTTGCAACAACAGATGCATACATAGGATGTAGTACGGGAAACATGAAAATTGCTAGAGGAGGTGCTACAAAGAACCTCATCCTCTATCCTCCAGCTAAACCTATCCCGTATATCATAGATCAACAATTTCTACCACCTAGATATCCATAAAAGTATCTATGATCCCCTCTCACGTTGGAATAATCTCTCAGACTCAAGAACCAACTAGAATATGATGTGATTAGTATCTTCATTAACAACCCAACCATTATAAGAAATCCAACATGTCAAATGTTAAAAACTATGTTAGATAATGAAGCATAGAGAGATCCTTTGAAATAGTTGATGGAACAACAAATCCCCACTACCATTGTCCATAACAACAAATCAGTTCAAATTGTGCCAAGGAGGTTTCTAAATATTAATGTTAATTTAAATGAGAAACAACAACACAAATTAATTCAAATCCTTTCTAAATATCAGCGGGCTTTTGCTTGGGAATATCCTGACATGAAGGGCATTGATCCCCAACTCTGTACACATCATATCTATATTGAGAAATATGCCCGACCCATCCGACAAACCTAATGAATATTGAACCCTCATATCAAGGATGTTGTTAAAGAAGAGTTACAAAAACTATTGGATGTTAATTTTATATATCCTATTTCAGATAGTCGGTGGGTTTCCCCACTAGTAATCATCCCCAAGAAGAATGGAAAATGGAGAATCTGTGTAGACTACAAAGAACTCAATAAATCTACCCAGAAGGACCACTTTCCCTTACCCTTTATTGATCAAGTCCTTGACACTTTAGCAGGGAAGCAATTCTTCTCCTTCCTAGATGGTTTTAGTGGCTATAATCAGATCCAGATTGCTTTGGAAGATCAAGATAAAACTACATTTACATGTCCCTAGGGTACCTTTGCATACATAGTATTTCCCATTGGATTATGTAATGCTCCAACCACATTCCAGAGGGCCATTCTGAGCATATTTTCTGACCTGATTAATGAAGGGCTTGAATTTTACATGGACGATTTCACCCCTTATGGAAATGATTTTGATCAAGCTCTAAGCAATCTGGAGAATGTATTGGAATGATGCATTGCTACCAAGTTATGTTTGAGTCATGAAAAATGTCATATGATGATGACTGAAGGTGTGGTACTAGGGAATTATATTTCTATAGATGGAATTAGGGTAGACCCAACAAAATTAGAGGTAATTCTTAATCTGCTCACACCTCGTACACAAACTGAGGTACATAGTTTCCTTGGCGTTGTAGGATACTATCGCAAATTCATGGAAAAATTTTCAAAAACTGCTACACCCTCACATGCTTTAACTGGTAATACAAAATTTCAATGGTCTGATAAGTGTGATGTGGCATTCGCAGGACTTAAAAAGCTGATTTCAATAGCACCGATGTTGAGAGGACCAAACTGGAAAATACCATTCCACATATCTACAGATGCATCAGATATCGCCATAGGTGTTTTCCTTGGACAGGAAGAAGATAAGAAACCTTAAGCTATTTATGTTATTAGCAAGAATCTTACTCCCGCTAAATTAAAATACACAGTAACAGAAAAATAATTTTTAGTTGTTATACATGATATTAATAAATTTCACCACTATATAATAGGCTATCTAGTTATTCTGTATACTGATCATTCTGTTATCAAATATCTAGCTAATAAATTGATTACTAATGGATGGGTCACTCAATGGTTATTACTATTGCAGGAATTTAACATCACCATCAAGGATCGACCCATAATAGAGAATCTTGTTGCAGATCTCTTTTCCTGCGTACCCAAAACAGATGATTCTTTGACAGTTGAAGATCAGTTTCTAGATGAACACCTATTCGATGTCACTATTAAGCCACCATGGTACACTGATGTGGAAAATTATCTGGCAGTTGGGAAACTACCAACACACCTATCATCAAGGGAAAGGAAACTGATCATCCATCACAGTGCATGATTCACCTAGATTGGCGGATATCTTTTCCACATAGGGGATGAACTCCAGATCTGAATATGTGTAAGAGATGACGAAATTTACGACAAACTGAAGGTAGGTCATGATGATCCCTGTGGCAGAAATTTTGCAGACCGCAGGACTGGGCATAATATTTTACGAATGGGCTATTATTGGCCCTCAATATTCAAAGACATAAACAAATATGTCTAGACCTGCGACAACTGTCAAAGGATGGGTCGACCAGGCCAAGCTGATGAAATTCCCCTGCAAGCACAAGTAGTCGCAGAACCTTTCGAGAGATGGGAACTAGACTTTGTTGGCCCTTTCAACCCAAAATCAAACCAGAAGGCCTATATACTAGTTGCAACAGACTATATGACCAAATTGATAGAGGCAGTAGCCTTGACAAATGCAACGGAGGAAGCATTCATTAAGTTTCTCTTCGAATTATTTGTACGCTACAGATTACCCAGGGAAGTAATAACTAACGAAGAATCACAATTTACAGCCCATAGAATCACAACTACCCGGATAAATTACCATATCAAACACAAAGTTACTTCTCCATACCACCCACAGGAAAACGAGAAAGTAGAAAGTACCAATAATGTCTTGGAAGTAATTTTGACAAAAATAGTCTCAACAAACCGTCATAATTGGGCAGCCAAACTTCCAAATGCCTTATGGGATTATCGCATGACATGGAATAACACCACTGGCTACTCTCCTTATCATTTAGTCTATGGAAAATAACCTATCTTCCCGATTGAGTTTGAGATCAAGACTCTAAGGATGGCCCAGGAAATTGGACTGGATCTTACAGAGGCACATAAACAACGCCTACAACAACTCAATGAGTTAGATGAAGCATGTTTGTCCTTCCTGCAATGCACAACTTTTATTCAATAGCAGAGAGCTAGCTGGCACGATAAACATATCAAGAAGAAATATTTTCATAAAGGTGATTGGGCGCTTCTCTACGATTCCAGATTTCAGGATTTTCCTGGAAAATTACAGACAAGGTGGCCGAGACCGTATGAAATTAATGAAGTTCATGATAATTTCACTGTCACTTTAGTTACCATCGACAGGGATGGTTCTCCTTTTCTGGTAAATGGACATCGACTATGACTCTACCATCATCCGCCTTCAAAAGAATCATTTTTCCAAGAAGAGGACCCCACTGTTCAGATTTTAGCTGGCTGGGAAGGTAACCCAACAACCTCAACTTCATAGAATGATGATTTTTATCAGCACTGTACATATTGTATATAGCTTTCGTTACAGATTTGATTGAGTTTTTTTATTTTTTACTTTTTAGGAAAGTCACTTGAGAAAATAAGAACTAGAAAAGATGATTGTAATGAATATAATTATCACTCTTTTATGTTCCTATCTTACCTTGAAAAATCGTCAAAAATAAACCCTATTTTTTTTCTTCAGAAAGATGAATATGTCACGTTCCATAGCAAAAATCAGGCAATTGTAATGAATGAATGACACTAAAAAACCATCCAATACTTTGATTATTGAGCAAAATTACCCATAAAAATTGAATGAATTTAGTTGATGAATAATCAATTCTAGATTCACTAAAACATAAATGTATGTGGGAGGTTATAAAACACTTAATTAGATGGTTAAAAATTTGAACATCATTGTTTCCATCCAGTTGAAATGGAACAAATGTTGTCCCCTTCGGACGATTGGTGTTCCCTTCGCACGTAGTTGTCATTCATTTGAAATGGAACAACTATTTCCCCCTTCGTACTTGTTACACATTATTTTGGTCACTCTGATGATGGTTACATAAACATGTGTTTAGGTTCCTAATATAATATTTTTTCTGAGAAAACGAAACCTCTTTCCACCCTTGCAAGATGTATTTTTGGAAGGCCACTGTGGGCAACTCCCTTTACATAGTGCGGAAATCCCTAATTTTTGCATGCTGAAATATAGCCAGTCCGTGGGATTTTCGCAGGCTGTTGTATAGGCAGGTCATGGCAGTGCTTTAAAACTAAAAGAGGAAAGAAGTTCTAGCAGCTTCTAGAAGTGGAATCTTTTGGAAATATGAGGTGGCATCCATATGGTTACGATCCTACTGACTTCTCTGATTTGATGGGATCATCCTCATATCTTTAACTACTTCATCTTCTTCTATATAATGATAGGCTTCTCATGGAAAAGGTTAGAGGTAAAAACACAAAGAAGCATAGAGACTGAAGAGAGAATAGATGGAAGTCTATGTGAAGAATCCTATTTCAAGTGATGCTTGAGATATTTGTTCATCCATCAAGTTTTTGAGAGAAATATTCATGCAAATATTGGAACAAATCTATGTGTGTGTCAGAACGAAGGGCCATTGAAAGGGAATTTACGACATCAAGGTGATTCAATTGTATCTTCTACCTTTCATTAATATGTTACGGTGGC
Source organism: Picea glauca (assembly GCA_000966675.3). Lineage (NCBI taxonomy): Eukaryota > Viridiplantae > Streptophyta > Pinopsida > Pinales > Pinaceae > Picea > Picea glauca. The sequence continues at coordinate 55,826 of JZKD02S0648673.1, read as the reverse complement.
ATGTCTCTTTCCCATAAAATGATAGATATTTTATTACATGACTCCTTGATCACATGTTTAGGTTGTCATTGAATTTCATTGTTGTTGCTTTCACATTAGTTGATTTGTGTTATTATAGATCTGATTTCACAGGAGCATTGGAGAAAAGAAGGATCAACAAAAACATAAGGAAGCAGTTCATAAGGTATGTTATCTATTTCTCTTTTGGTAATTAAATTCAATGATCATAATCTAGGGAAAGCATATTGTTTCGTCTTTTTTTGTTCTAGATCCAGGTGGATCTAAGGGGATTAGTTCATGTCCGCATCTACCAATTTACCCGTTAACAAAATTGGTGACTCCACTCGGGAAAGTGACAACTTGATTGTGGTTTTTCATTGGCAATTTGCTTATATCCTATCTTTTACATTCTATTTCAGTCTTTGAGTCTGTGGGAGGTCCAATTAGACTCACTAGATTTAAAATTTTCTTGAGACCCTTTGTCTTTTTTCCAAAATTTTATATTTTATGAAATGCATCCGCACTGCACCCTATTGGTAGCCCGTAGAAACCTTCCATTTCCGCACCCTGGTGGTTTGTTTCAGTGCGGGATTTCCGCGACCTGCATGAATATTAGCCTACGAAAATCACTCATTTCCGCACTGCGTTATACTGCCTGCCTGCGGCGGCGTTTGAAAACTTTTTCGGATCGGGTCTTGACCTCTACTATTGCCCAGTTTTTGTTTCAGCTAGCTGGAAAGGGATTTTGATACCAGTTCTTGAGTGATTTTGATTGTCCCTACTTGATCTTAATTGATTTCAAAGATCAAACGCCTCTCTTTTGATATTTTTTTGATCTTTGTTTTTATCGACAATGATATAATCTATGGACTTGCGTTCTAGTGCTTTCTCGATCAAAGATTTTGTTTTGGGTTTGGATTTGTATGTTGATTTCATCTTCTAGATTGCTTAATGATCAGAAAAAAATTTCTTGTTCACATTTGAAGAAACCTTTTCTTGTCATTTTGTGTTTTTATCTTCATTGAAAGATTGATTTGGGTGCTTGTTGAATGTTTTATTTTCATTGGTTTCTTACCCTTTCTTAGTTCCATCCCTGTTTTCAGTTTATAAAAAATAAAAAATAAAAAAATTAAGTCTTTTAAGTCTTGTAAGAAATCATTTATTCGGAAAATATTGGTGTTTGAAATATTGAATGAGAACAAATAGTGCAATTACATTGTTAATGATTGTTTGGTACTACATTTAAAAAGGGAATTGTGTTTCATCCAACTCTTTGATGGATGACTCTATTCGATTATGTCTTTTTCAACAAACTCTTATAGGTTCATTCGCGAAGTGGTATATAGAATTACCATGAGGCTTCTTCACTGACTTTAACACCATCACCATGGATTTCCCCACCCACTACCAGTTACCGATCCATTATGAAACGAGAACTAAAATTTTGAGTTCTTTCAAGCAAACCAAATCCACTCATATCTCTGATCACATTCATGAGTGGAGATGGAGATGACATCTAATCAAACTCAAGCTTCTCGATCAGTTACTAGAAAAGTGGTTCACAAAATTATTTGTGAATGACATCACTTGTGACATCGCCATCGGTGGAGTTTTCACAGAAGAACATGTGATCAGTCGTGCTCAATACCTCGACCTCGTTTACTCACAAATGGGTACTCTTTATGATTTACTCCCTGATGCACCTCGTCCTTCTACTATCGCTACTTCAACTACTCTTGTTGCTTCTCATGCAGTTGATGGTGTGATTGGCACTTTCCATTCTCAACCCCACTCCACACAAGCCTCTACCACCAACCCCAAGTATGCTGCTTCTAATTTTCAACATGCTCTGTCTCCTACTCCTCCCGCCAGAAAAAATTCTGAGGTGAACTCTGTTCAATATACCCATGCTGGAAAGAATAAATCCAAAAAAAGGAAGGGTAAGAATAAGGAGGATAAAAATAATCCGCAATCTAAGAATACCAAAACAAAACTTGTTAACAATAAGGATAAGTGCAAACCCGATACCCTTGTCTTATCTATGGTGATTATCACTACACTAAGGATTGTCCAAGATGGGCCGAGGTTACTAAGTTCCTTCAAGGGACCCCGAAACCGCCTACGTCGTCTGTGTTGTCGCAACCCTTCCCTTCTCAACAACAAGCCCAATTGGTCATTCATGACCTACCTTCCCCCTCCACTACTTCTTATGTCCTAATGTGTAATGGTGATTCAAAGAAGAATGGCATCACACTTACCACTTGAGCCAAAGATTATTCTTCCTCCAAGGAGAAAGTTGAAAAAATACCACCTTCATTGGTCCAACCATCTCCCTTGGCTCCACCTACCAATGGTCCTCTTCATATCGAACGACCAAGCCTAGATACAATTCTTCACCCTCCCCCAAAGGGTGTTGTTAGAAAGTCTGCTTTCAATCCTCATGCACATGCTGCCCAAAACTACAACATTGTAGAGGATCTGGCCCAAACACTGTCCGCGATGTCAACCCTTGAAGTACTTCAGAGTTGTCCTACACAACAAAATACATTGTTGAAAACTATTGGTGGAATCGATCCTACAGATACGAATTTAATAATTTTTGACTTGGACGATCACATTCCAAGGTTGCCCCCCCATCTTGTGTTTCAAATACAAGTTGTTGTCACTGACAAGAACATTTGTAGAATAGTTATCGACAAGGGTTCCTTGACGTGTGTCATGTCTGTCTCTTGTTGGAAATAAATTGGCTCTCCTCCCTTTACTGAATCACACAACACACTCAAAGCCTTTAATGGATCTGGATTTAAACCTTACGATGTCCTCCCCTTGCTTCCGATCACGTTAGAAGGAAAATCGGTTAGTGTAGAAGTTGAGTTCTTTGACGCACCTCTCAATTACAACCTTTTACTTGACCACAGGTGGATTGATTCCATGCGTGCAGTTGTGTCCACTCTTTTCCATGTCATACATTTTCCACATCAGGGAAAGGTAGTAATAGTAGACCAACTGGCCTTTTTTAACTCTGATACACGTACCAACAATGTACCTTTCATTGCAAAGACCCCACCTGGGTATGAGAATGTCGGTGTGGGTCTTCTAAAATATTCCACTCTGATGGGTACTTTACCCATCCCACCACCTGACGTTCCACCTCCTTTGGTTGCCTTGATTAACATGATATCCACCTTCATTCGTGAAACTCTCGTGTCTTCTAACCCATGGGTAGTACCCACACCTGGTGATTATCTTCGCTACGATGACCAGATTCCCTTGAGTCTGGTTGAATCTGCTTACCAAGCCATTCAATTGGCATCCCCCTCTACCCCCTCTCTTGGTGATTCATATCCTGATCCTTTTCACATGATTTTTCCCACAGATGAGATGATTATGTCGGTTATGTCCATGGAGGACATTCCTTGGGATGATGGACATCATCTTTCCATTCTCTTCCTGGAACAACACACCCTCGAGAGTTAAAAATGGATTTTGACTACGTCGACTGTTGTCATTATTACTCCGGTTCCTAAATCCACACATGATGTGTTATACAAAGGGAACTTAAGAAACATTTCACCCACCATCTCCCTCGACATCTCTATCAAACCTGGAATTGTTGAAAATGTGCACATCATAACTTCCTGTTCCACTGATGAAGTTGCCATGTATACATCCCTTTTTCAAGAATTTCATGACGTATTCACCTGGAGCTATGAAGAGATGCCTGGTATTGACCCCGGTATTGTTGTACATGAAATCAATACATAGCCAGGTGCTAAACCCGTCCGACAAATACTTCACCCGGTCCACCCTCGTAAAGCAACCGTTATCAAGCTTGAAGTAAAAAAACTTCTTAAAGTTGGCTTTATTTATCCCATGGCTTTAATTGATTGGGTATCCAATCTAGTTCTGGTTAATAAGAAACAAGGTACGATCCATGTCTATGTTGATTATAGGGATATCAACAAAGCTTGTCCTAAAGACAACTTTCCCACCCCCTTCGTTGACCAAATCATCGACGATTGCGCCAGAAGTGAAATCTTCTCTCTAATGGACAGTTTCTACGAATATAATCAGATCAACATCTTACCCGCAGATCAACACAAAACCACTTTTATTTGTCCTTGGAGCACTTTTTCCTACCAGAAACTGCCCTTCAATTTAAAGAATGTTGGTGCCATGTTTCAACGTGCGATGTCTTATGCTTTCCATGATATTAAGCACATTGTACAACCATATTTAGATGACCTACCAACACATTCCATGCATCATAGTGATCATCCGGCCCACCTTTGAGCCATTTTCTTTCGCTATCGGTTCTATTGTATACGATTAAACCCACACTGTAAGGTAGCTAGAGATGTAGTGGGGGGGCCCAGAGGGCCCATAGTGATAATAGTGGAGGTCATTCAATGTAAGGTGGAATATGTCCACTATATTATTAAATAAGGCTCACTATGGTAGTTAGATATAATAAATGGGTAATTAGATATAATAAATGTAAGAGGAATTCTTAGAAGGTTCTACTTCTAGAAGATTCCCCCTCTAGAATGTTCTTATCTGATGATAGCACTATATAAAGGGGTTCAAGCAATGTAATGAGAGATGAAAAGAAGTATTGTATTTGGATCTGAAGTTCAATAGGAGGATGCCCCCTCGAAGAGGCAAGTGAACATGAGAGGATCCCTTCCATAATAGGATCCATTGTATGGTGTTGCCCTACCTCAAGGGTTTGGTAATAATAAAGTGTGGTTTCTTATATCTTGCTCTGTGGATCTATTGTGTATTAAGTATTTGTGGTGATTATATTGGTAGATCTATTTAGGTTCTTAACAAGTGGTATCAAAGAACTTTCCTTAGGCAGACATTGTGGGCAAATATTTTTTAGTTTTGCAGATATTTTTTCGGAGCAGAAAAAAGAGGGCTGCGACATTCTCAAAGTTTTTCGTATATTTCTGTGAACATTTATATATGAATCAAAGTTTTATTTCTATTTCTATTTCGTATATCATTTCTGTGTATTGTGAAGATTATGTTGGATATTTTACTGTTATTCGGTCATTTCTAGCATTTCATTTCTGTTCTGCACATTTTATATATCTGGTATCTTGCAAGTGGTATCAGAACATTTTTCGATATATTTACGTGAAAAATTTTCAGAAACATGTTGTAGATATGAATTCCACTCATAAAAACACCCAATTTAAAAAAAAAAATCATCCGAAACAGAGTCTGGAAGGTCAAGATATTGAAGTTTTAATATCTGCAATTTTTTAGGGTTTTTTCCGCGGACGGTGGCGTGATTTTTTTTTATTTATATAGCACCTGGAGGCCCAATTTTCTCAAAAAAATTACATATCTAACTTCCTCTCATAATTTCACACAATTTCTAAAAAAAAATTAGCCAAAACGGAATCCGAGAAGTGAAGTTATGAGCATTTTAACTTCAACAGGTTTTAGGGTTTTTCGAGAAAAAATCGTGATTTTCTGCCGTAACTTATTGGGTGAGTTCATATGATGCTCAGATGGATATTTCTTCTCAAAACCTGAAATAAATTCTTGAATCTTTCAAATCTCAATTGTTTCGCACATTAGATGAGAGATTGGATGAGAGATTGGATGCATTTGTACATGGTCTCACAGACAGCCTCACAGACGGCCTCAATGATAGTTTTCGTAATATTCAAGATTCATTGAATAACATGCAGGAGAGATTTCTTATGGAGGGTATCAGGGATGAATATAATCAAGAAATATATGCTTGGTATGATTTTGAGGCAGATTGTGATGATTGGTATATGGATAGTTTTCATTTCTGGGATGACAACCACTTTCATATTTTATTTGATGACTCTACTCCGCCTTCTGTAGAGAACATCAATGTCCCACATCAGGAGCTAGTTACCAGCATCCAGTCTACATATTCTACAGTGGTATTATTCATTTCAGATTCTGCTACAACCCTTTTCTACTATGTGGATCGATCTTCTTATTTGGATCCACATGATAGGTGTCAGTCTTTGGAGAATCATTTGGAGTTGGCTATTGAGTTCCAAAATCTTCCACGGGGAGTTCACATGAGAACTTAGACATGGGACCCAGGCTTACAATGGTGGTTGGACTACTTCAGCATGGTGGATTTCCTTTCTACATGGGACCTTGGTTCTTCAGTCTTCTTCAGTATTATGGTCCACAATTATCCA
>JZKD02S0648673.1:24686-39223 GCA_000966675.3 Picea glauca | reverse complement strand
CCCCCTAACTGCACAGGGAAAGAAGGGATGATGCCATGCGGTCGGAAAGAACGACCATCGAACGCAGTGAGGAGAGTAGGTGACGGAGACAACTCAGGTTGACCAATAGCTTTCCAGCATGCCAACGACATAACGCAAGTCAAAGCACCCTCGTCTACCACCGTGCGGAAGATATTTCACGTAAAGGTTTTCGTGGGGTGAGCCACTACTATCTGAAACACGACGTGGTACGGAAAATGAGGTTTCAAGTCAGTCGTATCTGACATGATTGTTCCCGGGTTACAAGTCTCAGTAGAGCCTAAATCAGTCAACAAGGCTTTTCTCTGAGCAGGGCAACTTTGGAGAACTTCCAAAGCGAACATAGCACAAGGGGTTTGTGACAAATCTTCCACCACAGAGTAGTTCTGGGCGGCCCTTGCGTTTGGATTATGAGAAGCTCGTTTAAACGCACCTTTGGGGATGCGAGTCATTGTTTCACCCAACATCTTCTCGATCTATAGAGGAAGAGATGGGATCTCGGCTTCTTTGCCCTTCTCAGAGGCACTTGGCTTGCTATAATCGTGAGCTCTAGTCGCTATGAAAGCGTCACTTTTCATCATATATACGTTCGCGGAAGATGAACTATTTGGGGGAGGGCAGTTTTCGTGGCTGCCCCCCTCCATACTTGCGGAGGCTTGAGTTAAATTATGCCCATGCTGAAAGGGATTAGTCAATACAACTTATTGTTGCTGTGTGACAAACTTCTGGGCCTCGGCAAGTCGAGGGCATAGATGGTTTGGGTGGTCTTTTGCACATAGGTTGCACGGGTACCTTGCCTTCTTCCTTTCTGTGGTGCCCTCGCCAGCGTTATCATTCAGTTTTTTATCCCCCTTACTCTTCATGCGTTGTTTTTTCTTCCCTTCGGGCTGCTAGTTGGCCTTTGGGTTAGTCATCTGTACGGAGTGTACTTCCGACGTTTGAGTAGGAGGAGAAGCCAAAGCAGAAGTCTGGCTGGCCGCTGAGTGTTGTATAGATAACTGCTGCAATTGTTTTGTCAATTTATCAGTGGTCTTGGTTTGTGCCGAACCAACTATACCATCGGCATGCGGTTCGGCTCTCTGTCTGGTTTTGTCCAGAATCAATCGTGGTGCATCCGACAGGATGGTGTACAATAGACCAGACTGAGAATAGATAAGCTCAAACTATTGAGCCCTCATGATGGCCTCTTCCTCAGAGAATACCCCTGAAGTTGCGACGTCTTTGGATAACTGCGGAACTAAAGACTTAAGGAACCACTCAAGAAGGAATGCTGGTGGGACGGGTACCTTGATAAGACTCTTTCTGCGTCGCCACTCTTGAATATGATCTGAGATATGGTCCACTGACGTCTGCTCGAAATTGTCTAGCAACTCTATGCTGGCGTCGTATCTCACAGGTAACTGGAAATGGTTAAGGAAAACCATAGCCAGTTCACCAAAAAAGGAATATCGTGAACGATCAAGCTCTATGTACCATTTCGCAGCACTCCCAATAAGAGTGCGTTGAAACAATCGCAACTGGACGGAGTCATCTTTCAGTGAGTTAGATGAACACCACAAGTGGAAAGTGGTCATGTGATCACCTGGATCTTCATTAGGCTTGGCTTCAAACTTTGGGATGTCTGAAGGCAACTTCGTCGGCATAGGAGGCCAACGCGGATCGTGACAGATAGGATCATTCAACAACCATGTTAAATCCGGCAAGNCCATTGTGTCATTTTGTTCTTCCATTGGTTCTTTGATATCTGCAAGTTCTCCAAAGTGATCATTTCCAATCATTCCTCCTAATGGTACTTGAGGTTTCTTTGACAATTTTGCCACGTTTGATTCACTAAAATCTCATTTCCTCAAGCCAACTTCTTGCATTTCATTTGGAAGAGCTGGAATAACATTAATTTATGTTGAATAAAATTGCAATGCATTGGGTCACTTTCAATGGCTATGCAATTCCTTTATTTCTATAGGAAACACACTAATGTTGTACCTAATCACCAAATACAAAATAAATAATGAAGTTAGATACTGTAAAAAGACATAATTCTTACTTGAACCCGAGAACAAATCCAAAACCTAATCTCCTTCATTTGAAAATTTATCTATAAGATAATTAATTAATGCTTGTGGTTTTTGATAAATATTAACCATCTCTCCTTTCAAATTATTTTCCTCATATGTTAGCTTTCTAACGACAACATTGTATACCAATATACTACTAGGAGTCTCTCCATCATTTGCATTGGAAATAATAGAATTATAAGAATCATCTTTTCTCCATGTTACAAGATGTATACTCTCAAAATCACGTTTAAATGATTCTCTCTTGGAGCTCTGAATATTAGGCGTGTTCCTATAACATAAATAAGTGCAAATTTAATTAACTTGTGAATTAATAAAAAAAAAAATTTAATCTTAATTGCTAAGTATACACTTTCAATATCATACCAACTAAACTGCATCCTTGTCTTTTCTTTCCCCTTGAAGCTTGATTGTACTAATCCTTGTTGTGTGTCTGAATGAATTACTAGAAATATCCAAAATGGTGATGTTGTAACTTCTGTAAATCCCATAAACACTTTACTAAAATCTTGGTAAGTATAAGGCTCAGTATCATATCCAATGTTTTGGATATTATAACCATGAGGGATATCCGCAATAACTAGGGAGTATTCTTTTTTAGGAACAATATTTGCAAGTTTTTCACAATCACCTTGTTATCACTATAATAATTTCTTGGAATCCAACTCTTGAGATTTGGCAGAACAATAAATCAGTATAGAGGAGTGTTAGATTAGCGGGTGGGCTCATATCTGGCGGACAAGGTTAAATTCGACGGAGACGTAGGATTGATGGGACCCAATGGGCCATAGATCTTGAGCAGACCAGATCGATGATCAAGAGACATATCGAGTGAGCAAACAACGTGGAGGTTAAACACTAGAGAGTGGGCCGGGGAAAATACCATGGTTTCAACCCATAGACTCATGGAACCTCCAGAAGTATATCGGGGAGAAAAGTGGGTGAGCGCAAAACCTCTCAGCCACACCCCGATGTCATGTGTTATAATATCATTAAATATGTCAAATCTAAAGGTTGCATGTGGAGAGGGGAAAGTGATGTCCGGTCAAATCATCTCACGCCACTTGTTTGAGTACTTTTCGTCTGTGCAATGCCAGGTGAGCACCGCCAAATAACCAACTCAGAGTCTCATCATTCGAAATAGATTGGCCAAACGTGATTGTTGTGAGAGAAATCTCCTTACGGACTAGCAAATAGGGTTATACTTTGCATGCAGATATGACCTAGAGAAAATCTAATTTCTACCTTCGTCCCCAGACTTAAATCCCATTTCTTTTCAGTAAAGACATGGCCAGATCAACCTACCTTTTTCCAAGCATTTGATGTCGATCCCTTGTCGCACTTGATCACTTGTTCACAGTTCTCCTTTCCAACGCTGACCTGCATATGCGACAAGCAACAACTACACATGCATCTTACCTATATACTAATGGGTTAGAGATTCAAACATGTACTTAACAAATTATGAATAATTCATGAATTGGGATGGGAAAAACATTTTCTTTATTAATTTGAATGAATCAACTTACAAAAAATTGAGACCGGCCACCGCTCCACGAACCTGATCCTGGGCTCCTCTTCAACTGTCCTCCAACTTCTTTGCTTTGTATCTCTTTTGGAACAAGGATGGCTAAAGGGTTGGGACAATGGGAATATGAAAATGGGCAGAGTTTCTTTTATATATTTTTCCTCTTCCAAATGGGATCCCTACCCCTTATTTTATAGGCTATAAGGAGCTAGGTGTTTGGATGAACCCTCGTCCATGCATGGCCAGGAGTTTCAGTTAACTCACCCAAAGTTGTGTGTTCCGTCGACAACTTTCATTTTTTCATGCTTTTGTCGATCCACGCGGGTTGTTTTAGGTCAGCTAGAATGTACACATGTGAATTAATGGAGTAGGGTGCATGGGCCCTTATAAAAGAGGTTTTTTAAAGAGTTTTTCAGTAGTGCTTTGTCAAAGAAGGGATATGAGATGGCCTGATGCCAGGAAAACATGTATAGTGCAATTTAGGGTTATAACAGACCACAATGAGCAGGGTATCGAGCCTGAAACCTGTCAAGGGTATCGAAAGCAAGTGGTTCGAAAGACAAATGAGGACCTCGAATGGATTTGAGACCCATGAAGCCTCGTTTCAAGTGCAATCAAAGAAATCCCAAAAAAATCCCTCTATATGTGTTCTCCACTACGATTGGTCCAGCTTTGGAGGGGTTATCTCAGCTACCTTTCCACACGTGACCTAGTGTTTATCCCCTGTGCTAGAGGGGGGTCCTGGATAACATTCACGATACTATACTTAGACACTCCCTAACTCAGAATCCAATGTTTGGTTGTAATGGCCTTGAAGAGTTTCCTCTCCAACCTAATCCAAGGCCCTAATCCTAAACTAGTTGGTTAACCCTACAAACATAAAAGTCTAATAAATTTTAGATTTAACGTTAATTTTATGGCTTTGTTTTATGTCAAGGGGTATGAAAGTGAAATTGATTATGTGTAAAATATGAAAGAGAAATGAATAGAAATCTAGAAACAACAACTTTCACTTAATGCAAAATTTCAACAACTTAAAAAAAAAAAAAAATTATTTTTTTAAATTTTCTAAGATTTTGGACAACAAATTCAAAAGGAATTTCGCTCGACTATGAGATACTTATGATCTAAGTGAACTTCAAAAAACTTATGAAAATAAAATACTTTTCTCTGGCTAATAATGCAGATCACACTCTTCAACCAAACAAGAAAATGAAAGATATTTTTTTCTTTTATTTAAATGCTGATAAAGAAAAAAGGAAAAATACCAACAAGTAAAAAACCAAGAAAAACAATTCTGGCCTAAATCAAAGATCACAAAGAATCACTTCAAGAAATCACACACTAGCAACTTAAAAAAATGACTCTCACACTTGTCTAAAAACCCTAATTTTTTTTTTTTTTTTGACAACTTTTAAATGAGAAAAAGCAAGCTAAGGTTAAGATTAATCCTAAGCTACTGACTGCTGGGACAGAGATTCAAAAACTTGAGAGGTATAACTCTCATCAAGGGAAAGTATGAATGCCTTTCCCTCAACAAAAATTATCCTACACAAGCACATTACTGATAATCCAACAACAAGCATGGGAACGCAAGTTGTATAGATCCAGAGGGCATGTACACGTGGGTTGACCTTATATAGGCCGCATGTATCTCTAAAATCTGAGAAAAAATTAAAAACAGACAATCCAAATGAGAAAGAGACCACTGATATTGATAACCAGGATCTCCTGAAGGCTTTAGACACTCTCTTTAACAGAAAAAAGCAAACAACGAAAGGAAAAATCGTAAAGAAAACCAATCTGAGATAAGACTGCAAACAACCAAGTCTCAGACAGAATTCCAAAAAATCCCTTAGAATATCTGATTCTGACAGGGAAGAGGATGACTACCTCAAAAAAAAATTGGACTTTACATGCTACTACTACTTCTTCAGCTAGCGTTCACACGTGGGTTGTAAGAGAGTAGGACGTGGGCACACATGTGTAGACCTTATGAAGGCCGCATGTACATCTATGGGTCTTGAAAAAAAACACAGTCAAGCAATCAACAGATACAACTGGTATGGGAAACCAGACTCTCTGCTAGCTCAGACTTTACAGAAATTAAAAAAAACAGGCAAGAAAACCAGTCTTTTTTTTTTTTTTTAAACTACCCAAAAAAATAAAATTCCAGGAACCCTAGAGACTTCCCTAGTATGGTCGCCAATTCTGTTGTGAGGGAAATCTCCTTATGGACTAGAAAATAGGGTTATACTTTGCATGTAGATATGACCTAGAGAAAATCTACTTTCTACCTTCATCCCCAGACTTAAATCCCATTTCTTTTCAGTAAATACATGGCCAGATCAACCTACCTTGTTCCAGGTGTTCGATGTCGATCCCTTGTCACACTTGATCACTTGTTCATAGTTCTCCTTTCCAACGCTGACCTGCATACATGACAAGCAACAACTACACATGCATCTTACCTATAGACTAACAGGTTAGAGATTCAAACATGTACTTAACAAATTATGAATAACTCATGAATTGGGACGGGAAAAACATTTTCTTTATTACTTTGAATGAATCAAATTACAAAAAATTAAGACCAGCCACCGCTCCGTGAACCTGATCCTAGGCTCCTCTTCAACTCTCCTCCAACTTCTTTACTTTGTATCTCTTCTGGCACAAGGATGGCTAAAGGGTTGGGACAATGGGAATATGCAAATGGGCAGAGTTTCTTTGCTATATTTTTCTTCTTCTAAATGGGACCCCTACCCCTTCTTTTATAGGCTAGAAGGAGCTAGGTATTTGGATGAACCCTCGACCATGCATGGCCGGGAGTTTCAGTTAACTCACCCAAAGTTGTGTGCTCCATCGGAAACTTTCCTTTTTTCATTCTTTTGTCGATCCACACGGGTTGTTTTAGGTAAGCTAGCGTGTACACGCATGTAGTAATGGAGTAGGGCACGTGGGCCCTTATAAAGAGGTTTTTTAAAGAGTTTCTCAGTAGTTCTTTGGCAAAGAAGGGATCTGAGATGGCCTGATGCCAGGTAAGCATGTATGGTGCAATTTAGGGTTATAATAGTGATAAACTCACATACCTGCAAGTACTATTTTCAGTAGTTCATGATTGACACTCAATGACGATTATCATTCAAACATGGGTTACATTACTCTGTTTTGGGAAATTAACGTTCTATTTCATAACGGGGTAATCACAAGTCGAATCATTCAACTAAGGAAGATAAGTTCACGTCTTCTACAAAACTAGTGAAAATGGATGTGCAAACCAAGTGACCTCCAGTGAACCAATATTTTCAGCTAATATGACAAATTCATCATTGAAGAAGAGAGAGAAATTGGTTGCTCGAATCTTAGCAATGAAATTTTATGTAAAGCCTTTGGGAGATCTAGGATCAGATGAAGAGGTCATATTAAATCCCATCATGAAGGATTTAATCATCAATGGATACAAAGGAGAACACCATATAGGAGCTGTCAAGAGGAAACAAAGAAAGCATCAGAAGACAGATGTAAAAATTGAGGTGGTCGAAAGCGTTGGGGAAAACCATCCTGCATGGATTGATACGTTAAAATAAGAAATTTCCAAGATGAAATAGAGTGAAGGCTTAATTTAGTGTGTGTCAGAGAATTTTGTAATAATATTGACAAATGGTCTTCAAAGAAAAAAACTTCAAATATGTCAGTTTTGTTTATAACATCCCCTAGAAAATAGGAGTTTGATTGTTGTACGATACTCTTTTGTAACCGACAACTATTTTTGGAACTTTGGGGAAGATGATTTGTTCTAAATCCCAGATGTAATATACCTATATATATTATTACAAAGATAAATAAATGGTTGGACGGACCGAAGAGGGGCCTTCCCTCGTAGCAGGAAGACTTTGTAAATCCATGGAGCTAAAGTGAATATACAATGCATAAGCATTTTGAACTGCTTATGAAAAGATTCTAATGGTTGTGATATGATTTTTGTTTTCTCTCATAGTGTGTATTTCTTGTGTCTTTGAAATCCCATTTACATTTTCCTCTTTTAAATTGGATATTTAAGAGTCTGGAATTCGTCTTATGATGCTCTCGACTTAGCAATTTAAATTATGTAATCTTCTTCTTAACTAATTCAAAATTCATTTCAATATTCTCTGATGTATTTATTTGATTCCCTTTTTCTCTCTCACTGTGCATATTTCAGTTTTAAAAACTCAGACTCATTGCCTCATTTAGCCTTTCTCCTCTAGATAGTTCTAATGTCCTACCATTTCTTTATTCATTTTCGACTCCATAGCCCCAAATGTCACCCCCTTTCCTTCACCAACAACTGTATAAAACCCCCAAACAAGCCAAATCTAGCCACTGATTATCAAAGAAATACCTAGTGATGTGAGAGAGCCCTCTCTGAGTTGAGTAGGCTAGTGCCCAGCTCTAAAGTAGGTTGAAACAATTACCTCTATCGTTTGTCTATTCAGCCACAAAAATTTTACAGAGTGCTAACATGATGCTCAGGGGAAGGATAAGAGAAAACATGGTAAATTCAAAGCCCTTTGGGTTGGTCCTTTTAAAATTTCTGAAGTTTTTCAATATAATACTTTTAATCTACAAAATTTGGAAGATGCTGAAATTTTTGGTGGCCTGGTCAATGGGCATTTTCTCAAAAAATAAATTTTCTAAAAGCCATGGGTGGCTTCATTTCATTGTAAATACCAGTATATTAGTTAGTTTTATTTTCTTTTAATAATGACTCTTTTCCCAATGGATAAGACATTGGAGATGCATGTTCTTGGAGCCTCACAGGGAGGTATCCATCCCCTGTGGAGCCAAATGTTAGCACATAGGATGTGTAGGGGTAAATGTTTTTTAAGTTTCTAGTTTTAAGTCATAGGGACTTTTATTGTTTAGGTTTTGAGTCATGTCTTATGTCAATAAATCATGTTTGATTCTTTCATAAGCAAATAATTTTGACCTTATTCCATGTAAGAGTCTTGGCATCATGATAGTGTTTATCATCATGAAAAAAATATGGGTTAGCATTTGGTCACACCCTTGGTCTTAAACTTATCATTATCATGTGTCTTGTCTCAAAGGGGTGTACAAAAGGTTCCTTGTTTCATTTTCAACTGTTTGAGGGTCAAATCAAGTGTCAAGTCTACTTGTTGCAAGCTCACCTGAAAGTTCACAACGTATCAAGAAGTACCTCATGCAATAATCACACATCATTATACCTTGGAAACGTGTCAATGGGTATCTTTTTGTTTTCAGTGCCTTTAATGCATCATGTTCTTCAGATCGATTTCAAGAAATAGGCCTATCAATTTGAATGAAGTGCGTTGTAAATTGGTTTGAAATATGACACTCCAAACTGGTCGTAGAAAATGAAAGTGGATTGAGGGCTTCCAACAAAATCCCAATCTAGTTCATGAGACACCAGTTGAAGTTTTAGATATACCAGGTACCTCTTTTTTTTATTGTGTGATGTTTGAAGGTTGATTGTACTAGAAACAGTTGCTGTCATTTTTCTACTACAAATTGTTGCATATTACCTACACTGCAAACTCTTTGCACTAACAAAAGCCTATAATATTAGTATCCTAAACCTTGTAAATTTTCAAATTTATTACTTCATACCAAAAAGATCAATTTGTAGCTACTTCTTGCAGCAGTAACCTTATCCACTACATTTTTTTGATGATGCTACAAATTGCACGCTGCTAACTTGCACTATGAATCCTCTGTTCTCTTACTAGACCAAACCCTCCTTGATTGTGCTTCACTTAGGTCCGAGGTTTTAAATTTTCAAATTCATTTTACTCTTCAGACGTGTGAAGTTTTGCAAAGCTGTCATAAAACCTAGTCCAAAATTGTGCATTGTGAACTTGCGTTGCGAACTCAACCGTGCGCTACGAACCCTCTTTTTTACACAAAGTTGCTACATTTTTTTCCTGACTGCAACCTCATCAAATTTGGGATTCTATTATTTTCTTCTCATCTCCTACTTGCAACCTATTCATCCTCCCACTGTTGTTGTGCATGAATATTTTATTCAATTAAACCCTAAGTTGTGCAATTTCTATCAAAAACACTAATTTTCATGTTTTTATCATATATTTGATAACAAACTGTTATAAGAGGGTAAAGAAGGTTTTCAAAACAACCATTATGGATAGTCAACAAGGTAAGAAGGTTCACAAAGGGGGATAAATTGTTTCAGCTGAGCCACATGACATGCAACTTATAAATTCTGAACCATTTTTTAAGGAAGCATTCTAGAGAGTGGGTTCCCTAAAGTTTTGTGAGAAAATGCAAAGAGGACATCCTAAGGTAGCTAAACATTTTTCACTCAATTTCAGTGGGACAAAGACTAAGGTGGGGGCACTGGAATTTGAAGTCTCTGAGTAGTCTATTTTTGTAGCCACAAAGATACCTAATTGTGGTGAAAAGTGGTTTAAATACATGTCTTTGAATTTTTCTTTCTCTAAGGAATTCCTAAAACCTAAATATCAGGGATAAAACCTATCTAGGGGAGTGCCAAGAAGTCACATGTTGGAGTATTTTGACAAAATGCTCATAGTCATTTAGAGGTACTTCACTTGTGAAGGAAGGTTCAATATAGTTTATCAATACCATATCATATTGCTACTACACTTTACTGGGAAAGAGTCCATGAACCTTCCCTTTTATCTTTTCATAAGTATTGGTAAGATTTCAGATAGGGTCCAAGCTAAATCTAAGCAAGTGGATACCAATGTTTTTCACTCTGGTTTAATCAAAATGTTATTATTGGAAGAGTTGAAGAAGACCAATACTGGATGGGAGATTTTCCTTGTTGCATCATATTTTTAGCTAGATGTTACTCACACACCACAATCCAAAAGACAAATGCCTACTCCTGCTGAGAAGATTGTTCACTCAAAGTCAAGAAAAAAGAGGAAGATAACCATAAGTGATAAATACATTCAGATTAATGATAAAATAGTTGAAGGTGATCCCTCACAACCTCCTAATAGAAAATTTTATTCTATGGAAGAACTTACACCTATGGATATATCATCAAGTAAAATAAGGAGTATGAAGGGTAAACATATTGTCTTTTCCCCACCTGTTGCTACAAAAACAATCAAGTCTTGAAGACCTTTCACTAAATCAACAACTAAGCAACATATTCTTGTGGAAGAGGGTAAAACAAAAGGCTCAACTGAGAAAAAGGATAAAACTCATCCTTCCATGTAGCCAATAAAGATTATTGGTATCAACACTCCTTCTCATGAAATTAATCCTAGATTCAAGACTCGAGAGGCAACTTAAGTATACAAGATCTGAAAATGACAAATTGAAGAAGGAAAATCTAGAGGCCCGAATCAAACTGAAGAATATGTTGGATTTATATGAGAAGACTATTGATAAAGAAATATTCTTGGCTAAGAGGTATCTACCCCTACATAGGCAGCTTAAGAATGTGTATAGAAAAAATAGAGCTTTCCATACCAAGATTAGGAGATTGAAAGAAGAATTGCAAACCTTCAAGGAACAGGTAGCAAAAAGGAATTTGGATATATTATCTCATGTGGATACTAGAAGAAGCACCAGGAAAAGATGAATACTGGATATTATTTTTACATAAACATCATTTTTTCCATGTTTCAAATTTTGCACATACTTATAACTTGAGTAATAATTTTTTTCTTAATCTGAGGTTACCATAGCCATATTATTTCTCCAAAGGTTACTTCATGTTTCATAAGGTTGTAGCAGGCTCTGGAAGGGTTTCCCAACTTCTTGTGCAAGTTTTAAAAATTTGAAATTATTTTGGAGGTAAAAAGGCACCTACAGGAAAGTTCATTGTGCGTGATGTCAAAGGTGTTGTGAATTGGTAGTTTTATGATATTTTGTAGCGTAGGTGCCGTGTGTTAAATTATGAGCTTGATTTCTTATGAGGATTAATTCTTTTATTTTCTTCAACACTTTTATTCCAACTTAATACACTTCAACAATACCAAATCATAATCGAATAGCAATAACGATGTAGATAAGTAGGCATGCACATCAACAACACATATACCCTGGGGAAACCCTGTACAGGGAGAAAAACCCCAAAAAATGATATTCCTTTATTTCATTAATAATGTAAGATCACTTACAAATATCCACCATGAATGTTTTTCTCTTAAAGAGCTTGCCAAGATGACTCTGACCTGACAAAGACCTAAAAGACCTTGCTGAAATACACCTTTGATATGTTGCCTCTATTGTTGATATACAACACTGATATGTTGCTTTGTTATGCTACCTCTTTATCACTGATGTGTGCCTCTATGATTCACCCTTAACCTGCATATCAAAACTATGTTGAAGAGAGGGGTCAACCTCTTCTTATATAGGATGAAGAGGAGAAGAGGAGAGACTCAAAATAATAACTTGTTTGCATGAGTTAATCATAACTCATCTTCATACTTTAGTTCGAACTTAGAACTAGATATGAGACTAGTTTCAACTCAGCATTACACTTTAGTTCAAAAATAGAACTAGACTTGAGACTAACATGCTTTAGTTCAAACTTAGAACTAGATTTGAGACTGGTTACAACTCAACATTACACTTTAGTTCAAGAATAGAACTCGACTTAAGACTTTAGTTGCAACTCAACATTACACTTTAGTTCTAAAATAGAACTAGACTTAAGACTTCAGTTGCAACTCAACATTACACTTTAGTTCTAAAATAGAAATAGACTGAAGACTTCAGTTACAACTCAACATTACACTTTAGTTCTAAAATAGAAATAGACTTAAGACTTCAGTTACAACTCAACATTACACTTTTAGTTCTAAAATAGAACTAGATTTGAGACTTCAGTTACAACTTGACTCTTTACAAGGCAATTCAAAATTCTCTTCATGGTGTATAATGTTACACGTGCCAACACACTAGATCAATACATTTATATCATTTGCAATATTAGGGATATCATTTGTTTCTAGCTCATAGGAATTTTATATTCAACCTAAATTTTTCTAGATGCCTTGAATTTTGCTCATGGATCACAAGGTTTGACTAGGCTCACAGAGGTTGTATGTTCCCCCTGAATTTTGCACTAGTATGTCTATGCTCACAGAGGTTGTACGTCCCCCTGAATTTTTCACTAGACTGTCTATGCTCATAGAGATTGTATGTTCCCCCTAACTTTTTCATTAAAATCACATAGCATCTTGTTCGTCCTAAATTTTGGTTTGACTCACAGAGTTTGTACATTCCCCTAGCTTTTGTCAATACCTCACAAGACTGGTTGATTCTCCAAATATCTCTGGCTAGCCTTAGGGTGGCCCATATGTCCTCTCATTGGAGAATGACTATTGATGCTGCCAAATTTAAAACTACCTCTCAGTGAGGGAGTCATTCTCAGCCACACCAAGCTTGCCTCTCAGCTACACAAATTGTCTCAAGGTTAGAGGCTTGGTTAGGATATAAACTACCTGCTCCCTCATGGCTATGTACTGTAACTTTACAGTTTTTCTCTGGACCAAGTCTCAGATGTAGTGGCACCTCATGTCAATATGTTTTGACATGTCATGAAATACTGGGTTCTCTGTCAATTTTATGCAACTTTGATTATCACAGTGAACCACCGTTGTCTCGAGCTTGTCACCAAACAACCCAGAAACCAATTTTCTAAGCCATACTACTTCCTTTCTAGCATCACTTGCTGCAATGTACTCAGCCTATGTTGTACTCTATGCAATGGATCCCTACTTTCAGGTTGAACAAGAGATAATAGCGGATCCTAAATTGAAGAAGTATCAGAAAGTACTCTTCCAATCCATTGGGCTTCCTGCCCAGTCAACATCTGCATACCCATGCAAAAATAAACCACCACTGGATGTATATCTCATACCATAAGTAATGGTCCCTCTGAGATATCTCAATATGTGATTTGCTACCACCCAATGTCTATGTCTCAGTTTAGTCATGAACTGACTCATTGCAATCACTGAATAGCATATATTTGGCCTAGTGTGGATAATGCACATCAATGATCCAATCAACTGCCTATACATGGTGGGATCCACCAAATCTGAACCTGTATCAGAATCATGTAGCCTCCTCAGGTTGGTAACCATCGAAGTAGACATGGATTTGCAATCCATCATACCAAACCTCTTTAGTACATCCACTGTGTATTTTCTTTGTGCCATAAATATCTTGCCCTGTCTTTTCCATACTTCCAATCCTAGGAAGTAATGCATCAATCCTAAGTCTTTCATCTCAAATTCTGAGGTTATCTCCCTCTTAAACTAGGATATTAGCCCTTCATCTCCTATTAGAAAGAGATCATCAACATACAGGATTAGTATAACAAGTTGGTTACCTCTTACCTTGAAGTACATATTTGCATCAACATCACTTTTACGAAATCCCAGGCTTTTAAGAAAGCCATCAATCCTGTCATACCAAACTCTGGGAGCCTTCTTAAGACCATACAAGGCCTTCCTTAGCTTGTATACATGAGTGCATTTGTTATGCAGTACAAAACCATCTTGTTGGTCCATAAATACCTCATGTTCAATCTTTCCATTCAAGAATGTTGTCTTTACATCCATCTGATGTAGCTTCCAACCAAGAACAAAAGATAAAGCAATAATAGTTCAAATGGAGGTATACCTGGTTACAGGAGAAAAAGTCTCTTCGTAGTCAATTCATTCTTTTTGAGTTAAGCCTCTGGCTACAAATCTTGCTTTGAAATTTTCCACACTTCCATCAACTGCATGTTTGATCTTATATATCCATTTGGAAGAAAGAACTGATTTGTCTTTTGGCCTCAACACAATGTCCCAAACATTGTTCTTTATAATAGACCTGTATTCCTCAAGCATGGCATCCTTCCATACTTGTAATTTATTTTCTTCTTCAAATGAATA
>JZKD02S0648672.1:959125-981552 GCA_000966675.3 Picea glauca | reverse complement strand
TATTAATATTTAATTAATTAATTAAATCACTTTAATTAATTAATTAACCTTTTTACCTCTAAAAATCTCCTTATCTCTCCTTGTGGCTTCCCTGGCCACTGAAATTCACTTCTAGACATCCCATCCTGTAGTGTTTCTCCTCTCGATTCCATTGAGCTATTACACTAAGAGGTTCCTCCAAGTAATGTGCCCAAAATGCCCTCTTCAGTGATTTTAATTAACTTATAGCTCAAAATAGTCAAAATCATGGAAATCGTCGGAATGGAATGAAACCAAATAAAACCTATGTGGAATGGCTCATAATGATGGAATATGATGATAAATGCCAATTGGACCCCACAATGCCTCTCAAATACCCCTGTACTCTCTATAACATCCATCTGGCTACTTTGGTCATCATAAGTCTCTGCCCTGTGATAATGTCCCAAAGTGGGGACATTACACAATACTAAAGGCACAAGGTCTACCAGGTTCTTGGAGACCTCACTGGGAGATATCCATCCCAGTTGGATCCAGATGTTAGCGATAAAAAAAATGCACTGGCATTTTTTAAAGAATAATGCCTAATCTTGTAGGTGAAATTTGACTAGCTTCCTAGGCTCCAAATGCATATTTGAAAGCACCATTGGAAAGCCTAGGATTTGTAGATGTCGATCGACTATTTAATCATCCAAAACAGACTCTCCATGTCTGAGAAATTTGATTTTGAAAAAATCTACGCTTTCACCAGCACAGAAGGCAGAATTATAACTAGTTAGCTAGTGAAAGCTCCGCCTTTCACCAGGTAAGGAGATGATTTTTGGGTAAATTAGCTGGTGAAAGCCTCTCATGGCTAGAATAGCCGAATTTTTGCCCAGATCGGTATTTTTTGGGTTTGAATGGTTTGAAATCTTCTTCAATAAGCTGGTTATGAATTATCAAATCAAAATCTGAAGGCCATTCTTGGAGATGAAAGTCAAAAGGGAATTTTTTGACTAGATTTGGTCATTTTCAAGGGAAAAATGATAGGGATCAAATGACACATCACCCAATTCGAATTCTATCTTTGGAGGACCAAATCAAATAGCCTTGGGAGGCTAAAACTGCACTTCATCAGCAATCCACTATTTTTAGAGATCTCTAAATCAGACCTTTCCTATTTTGTTTTGATTTTCCATTCTAGATCCATTTTTATAGGATCTCATACTACACTTGTTTTATCTGTTTTGATTTTACTATTTCAAGGATCTAGATTTCATCTTGTAAGGCTATAAAGCCAAAGACATTTGGAGCACTAGGGGGTTCAATTCTGGATAAATTTTTGGCTATGTACTTTGACACTATCTTGCCATATGAATGACAGTTTTCTTTGGTCATTATATATCAGTCTGTCCACAGTTTCCATTACTCTATATTTAATTCTATTCAGTTCAGTTGTTCAGAACTATCATCTTCTGATATAGATCATGGATATGAATTAGATCTTCTTTATATTCTTGTATAACCCTACATATTTGTACTTGGTTATCTTGAATGTTTTTCTTCATACCTTGATTATTTTCTATAACTGATATCTAGTTTCTCGAAGCATTGTTTATTTAGAGGCATGACATGTTGTCTTTTTGCTAAGCCTTCTCAGTTATCCCATTGTTCCAAACACTTGATTGTTAGTGATTTCCTAAGTTACCAAGAATCCTTAGCCTACAACCCTAAGGAGTTTCTTGGAGTGATAACAAATTGGCGTCGTTGCCGGGGAGAGGAGATTGAAGCTCTGATTCCTTGGGAGAATGACACAACAGATCTAGTTCTTGATGATAGAAAAGAAGTAGACACTATCGGTTGCACATCATCTATCTGGCGAATCCATGAAGGGAAAATTCAGTGGTGACTCCATTGTTCAAAAATTGTTGGCGACTCTACTGGTATGACATGAACAGGATCTTAGAAAAGAGGTATGCATTCTGTGATTTTTCAAGTATTTCTGGTTACCCTCATCTAGTACCTACTAGAGATGAATGGGAACGTAGTATTCCCAGATTTCATGGAGAAGAATGGGAAGTGCCAGCTGAAGATTTGCTGGATTTCCATGACTTTATTGACCAACTTGAAATTGTACATGAGGATGTTCAAATTAATCTTTTCAAATTTTCATTAGAAGGGATTTCTCTCGACCGGTGTCGGTCTCTTCCAAGTGGAAGTGTCATCTCTTTGGCTGATTTTCATGCTGCCTTTCATCTATTTTGTAAAGAGATATATTCAACTAACCTTCTCTATCCTCAATGCTATCATGAGTTTTATTTATTGAATAAAGATCTAAATACTCATGAAGATAAACATGTCTCTTTTGAATATTCTGGTATCCAAGAACAAGAATACACATCAGCTGAAGATATCTCTTATTGTGGTCAAGGAATTGCTAATCCACAGTACGGTATCAATGGTGACAGTCTTGGATCTGTGATAGGTACTGAGGATAGCTCATGTTTTCCAGAGTTGCATATTAAGGAAGACAATCCACAACTTTCACATTTGCTGATAGAAGGAATTTGTAGTAGACATGAAGAGGGTGAAGAAGAGCAGAAAGAATTAGATCAATAGTATATCATGGATGTTTCTATGATCGAAGTTGAACAGTTTACAGTTGACATGGAGATTGGTGAAAGCCATTGGCAGCAGCATGTCAATCTTCAGTTGGAACAACTACTTAAAGAGGTACTCCTTGACGTTTTTAATGACCCTATTGCCGATTATTTGGAATTTATGAGCAGCATAAATCCAAAATTTTTTCTGCCAAATGAAGGTTGGTCTTGTCATCTTTTCAAATTGCATTACCACAATCTATGGTTTCTTTTATCTTTTTGGAAAAGATCAAACATGATATTAGCAAGTCAATTAATTTCTTGGCTGCTTTGGAAATTTAGTTTTACTTGATCAATCTGCCTCTACTGGTTAGTGTAGGGATTGATAGAAGAATAAGCTCTTTCTTTGAGCAAGTAGATTACTTTCAATTTTCTTAATTAGGCAAAGAGACTCCCTTTTTCACGCTTAATGGCTCAATCTGGATAATTCCCCCATGCTGCGGTTACTCAGTCAGCCTCAAAGTCATCCATCAATCTCTCAGGTGTTTGTTGCAGATTCATAGAAATTTGATTTTTTCCCAAGGCCGTTTTTTTGGGTTTTCACTAGCTTATTGGTTTTGAAATCTGCTAGTTAGCTATTGAAAGCTTTCCTTTTCACCAGCTAAAGGGGCGGATTCGGGGAAAATTAGCTGGTGAAACCTGTTACATGGCAACAAAGTTGTATTTTTTCCCAGATTTGACTTTTTCCGAACCAAATCTTTCGAGGATGGTTTCTAAGGATGCAAAAAACCTTGGAGAGTAGTCACAAAGATCAGAAGGTTTCAAGATCTGATTCATCTAGATGAAAAATTAATCTAAGATTGTATGGAGGGTGTATTGATAATATTTGTTCCTGGTGGCATTAGATGGACGAAGATCATATTGATCAGAACATGTACCTCCTTGATAATGTTCTTTCCATGTGAAATGGGTTCCATGCCTATCAAAAGCTCAAGAAGAACCACTCCAAAACTATATACATCACCCTTATCAGTCAACTATTGATACATGATCGGGAGATGAACCTTCCATATCTGGTAATGAAATGAGCTTTGAGAGTCTGAAATCTGCAACCCTTGCATTGAATTTATCATCTAGTAGGATGTTGCTCGCCTTTATGTCACGATGGAAGATGAGAGGATTAGCCTCATTGTGGAGATACAAAATGCCTCTCGCTGATCCTAGAGCAATGCGAAGACATAGGGAAAAAGCGTTTGCTATATTTAAATCCACGAGTCAAATCCTTAAGCCATTCAACATGCAAAGCCCACACTAAGCGCCATTTCTTTTACTCTATCATAGTCATTAATGTATGAGATTCATATCCCGATACACATGGGATTCTGCTCAGCAAAATAAAGAGATGAATGCAACTATCAGGATGCATGAAAAACTGCCATGAAGAAAAAGATGGGTGCTCTGTCATAGCATGCAATCAAGGCATAGAATTTGGAATGCTTGCATGTTGCCTATGAGTTTCACTTTTTTCTATCAGCGTGGGAAAAGAAACTGAACAAAGGTAGCCAAGGGGATATTATTCTTAGTCAACACATTTTCCGGGTCTATGATTCTGGTGATTGGTGTTGTTTAACCGCAACTTTCAGCATCCTGTGTTAGAGTGCAGTTCAAACTTCGATATCAACAGTTTGATTTTGAAGATAACTGAACAATCCTCTTTAGCAGTTTCAAGTTTGATCTTTGAATATTGTCGAGTACATGTTGTTTAGTAGTTCAGTGTTTGGAGCTGTTCAACCCAATTCTCCTTGGGAATTTTCAGAAGATTGATAAAGAGTTATATTTTGGCAGTTTTATTTAGAAGATTGGTCAGGGCAGTTCTCCTCTGCCACTAGATCTTGAAGGTTCCTTTGGGCAGTTCTTCTTTGGCAGGTTCTATATTGAGAAGGTGTCTTTGGGAAATTCTCCTTTGGTAGGTTCTGTCATAGTAGTTACTTTTTTGCAAGATCGCTTCTGCCAATTCTCTTTTGCAGTTCTGGTTCAGAAGCTTGCTACATTCAACAGTTGCTCTAGGCAATTCTTTTTTGGCAGTTCTTCAAAGATTGCTCAAGTAAATCTTGTTACCATATATCAATGTTACAAATCTAGAAAGTCACTTTCTTTAGTCATTGTGTATCAAAGGCAATGCAACGCACAGATTAGAATCTTCTTCCTATTGATCATTGTCTATTGAAATTATTATAGAAACTGCTTCCAAATCAACTGCCAAAGGCCTGTATAGAGAAGACATACTCCAAAGCTCCGAACAAGAGGGTCTGGTATGGATGGAAACTAAAACTGTAGGTGATTCAAATCTAGATAGCAGCAGTAGTGACAACGAAGATCAGGATGAGAGTGAATCTACGTTTTAAGACCATGCTTAGATAATATGGACAAGTCTGGCAGAAACAATTGAGAAAATTGATGATATTTTAGTAGTTGACAGAGATTTTTTCTATGGTGACATTGTTACATATGTTTCAGATCCATCTGGACAGTTGGGTCTTAAGAGATCCATCAGAGTGGGAGAGACAGGTTTTAGAGAGGTAGCTGCTTACCTGCTCGATCATCGCCACTTTGCACAGGTACCCCCTACAACTCTTGTGAAATATACTCATTCAATTTTCAAATGTGAATAGAAATGTGTTGCCTTGTAAGTCAGAGCCATTTGCAAAGATTGGATCCCTCCAAAGTTTTCAGCCCCATGAGTATGATGCAAGTGAACATGGCACTTCTCTCTTTCCTCTAGGAGCTGTACATAGAATTGGTATTCTCGATATAATAATTTTGAATACTGACAGGCATGGAGGTAATATTCTCGTCAGAAAGCTGAAGGAGGATAAGCATACTAGTAGTAGGACACAATTTGACATGTAGGTATATGAAGCTTTGGAATTGATACCAATTGACCATGGAATTTGCTTACCAGAAGCACTTGATGATCCTTACTTTGAGTGGCTTCATTGGCCTCAGGCTTCATTACCATTCTCAGAGGAGGAGCTTGAGTATAAAAGTCAATTGGGCTTATGCAAGTGGGAAAATAGAATACACATCAGGTCACTACAACATTTTTGTTGGCGATCTCAGCCTAGAGGTTACAGATGCAGCTCTCTTTGCTTGTTTTTCTATTTATCAAGTTGTTCAGATGCAAGGGCTATGTGGGATCAAAAATCTAGCAGGTCAAGGGGATTTGGCTTGGTTTCCTTCAAAAATCAGCAGGATTTTGATAATGCAATAAATCAGATGATAAGGAGGAAAATATTGGGCAGTTTCTTTACCCAGAAGGAATTGAGTATTTGATGTGGAATACTTATGATGTGCATTTCTATGCATCCTTTACATTGCTTATGTTATTTCCAAAACTTGAAGCTTAGCATTCAAAGAGATTTTGTTGCTGCTGTATTGATGCACAATCCAGAAAGGTGAAGTTCTTATTTGCAAAGTTCTTATTTGCAGGCAGAATTATAACCAGTTAGTTAAATGAAAGGCAGAGCTTTCACCAGCTAACTAGCAAATCTTAAGGTGGAATAGATGGTGAAACCTGAGACTGGCCAACGAAGGTGTATTTTTGCCCAGATCGAAGTTTGTCTCAACCAAACATCCTGAAAATAGTTTCTAAAGATGCATATTGAATTTACACATCAAATTCAAGATCCAGATTTGATAAAAAATATGTTTGAAGAGGTGTCAAAGTCAGATTAGATACCTATTTTTGGGGCACAAAATCAGTTGTTTTTGCCAAAGATAGCAAATTCGATTCTATCATGATCAAAGTACATCTATGAGACTTGGAAGGCTATCTTCACACATCAGAGGATCTAAAAATGCTTTGTATCTGAAGCTGCTGGAAAACAAAAAGTCAAAGACCTCAAGCTGCCTGCAATACTCTTATTTCAAGCTTGAAGTTATCCTGGAATTTTCAAAATCATGGTTACATATCTCACCATCCTGCGAATGTTCAACACTTTTCTTCTTAATGAATATATCTCCACAACAGATGCCACGTCAAGGTGCAAACAACATTTCCAGGGGAGTTTGAAGCAGACATGCTACAGATAAAGAAGATTGGGAAAGACAACAACAAACTTTGGAAAATAGCTAGATGATGAATTGTAAAGGCTGAATGACTCCATGGCCCAATACTAAAGTCACAAGGTTTGCCAGGTTCTTGGAGACCTCACTGGGAGATATCCATCCCAGCTGGAGCCATATGTTAGCGATCAAAAATGCACTGGCATTTTTTAAAGAATAATGCCTAATCTTATAGGGGAAATTTGACTAGCTTCCTGGGCCCCAAATGCAGATTTGAAAGCAGCATTGGAAAGCCTAGGATTTGTATATGTCGATCAACTATTTAAGCATGCAAAATGGACTCTCCATGACTGAGAAATTTGATTTTGAAAAAATCTGCGCTTTCACCACCGTAGAAGGTAGAATTATAACTAGTTAGCTGGTGAAAGCTCCGCCTTTCACCAGCTAAGGAGAGGATTTTTGGGTAAATTAGCTAGTGAAAGCCTGTCACGGTCAGAATAGCCGAATTTTTGCCCAGATCAGGATTTTTTGGGTTTGAATGGTTTGAAATCTTCTTCAATAAGCTGGTTATGAATTATCAAATCAAAATCTGAAGGCCATTCTTGGAGATGAAAGTCAAAAGGGAATTTTTTGACTAGATTTGGTCATTTTCAAGGGCAAAATGATAGGGATCAAATGACACATCACCCAATTCGAATTTTATCTTTGGAGAACCAAATCAAACAACCTTGGGAGGCTAAAACTGCACTTCATCAGCAATCGACTATTTTTAGAGATTACTAAATAGGGCCTTTCCTATTTTGTTTTGATTTTCCATTCTAGATCCATTTTTATAGGATCTCATCCTACACTTATTTTATCTATTTTGATTTGACTATTTTTAGTAAATTTGATCCATCTTTCAAGGATCTAGATTTCATCTTGTAAGGCTATAAAGCCAAAGACATTTGGATCACTAGGGGGTTCAATTCTGGATACATTTTTGGCTATGTACTTTGACACTATCTTGCCATATGAATGACAGTTTTCTTTGTTCATTATATATCAGTCTGTCCACATTTTCCATTACTCTATATTTAATTCTATTCAGTTCAGTTGTTCAGAACTGTCATCTTCTGATATAGCTCATGGATATGAATTAGATCTTCTTTATATTCTTGTATAACCCTACAGATTTTTACTTGGTTATCTTGAATGTTTTTCTTCATACCTTGATTATTTTCTATAACTGATATGTAGTTTCTCGAAGCATTGTTTATTTAGAGGCATGACATGTTGCCTTTTTGCTAAGCCTTCTCAGTTATCCCATTGTTCCAAACACTTGATTGTTAGTGATTTCTTAAGTTACCAAGCATCCTTAGCTTACAACCCTAAGGAGTTTCTTGGAGTGATAACAACTGCCTCCTTCTCCTTACAAAATTTTCTGTCTTTTTGGCTTTGAGAAGATTCACTGGCCTAACTGAGTGTAATATTTCTTCTTTTTTAATATATTGTTTGTTTTGTTCAATTTCATGACTAAAAGCATGAAATTAGAACAAATTTTGATTTGAGTGGTCATCATATAGTTTGTGGTTTATTTTCTTTATGAGATTATACCTAAAGGGCATCTTTATTTTCATAAACTTTAAAGTTTGTAAGCCTATCATTTTCATTTTCTCATCCATT
The DNA here is from genome assembly GCA_000966675.3 of Picea glauca. NCBI lineage: Eukaryota > Viridiplantae > Streptophyta > Pinopsida > Pinales > Pinaceae > Picea > Picea glauca. Next base: position 973,264 of record JZKD02S0648672.1, on the reverse strand, counting down.
ACCATAAAAATTGAGTTGTCCACCTTGGGAGATATGACTTACTCTTTCGTATCTTTGATTATGTGGTTTTCACATTAACATATACATGATCACGTAGCTAGAAAAACTTTGGTTTAGTTTGAAATATGAATACTACCCCTAGCAGTCGTATCATGGTCTTGTCGTCCTGGTACAAGACTGACACACTTACCTTCAAACATAACCCTTCGTTCTGTATAGCTCAAGCCCGCATTCATTGTTGCAATTGGTTTTGGTGTTGTGGGTTTGGTAGTCACTTGACAAAGTGGTTTTCGTTTTTGCTTTTCCTCCTGGTTTACCTTTGAAACTATGGCTCCTGCAGTAGTGCAGAGCCGAATCGCCCTGAGGTTTTACACAACGATGATTATATAGTAGAGTTCAAATATGTAATTGTGTAACAAAGACATGGTTTTTCATGATGGATTCTGAGAAAACAGTTACAAATTTGGCAAAACCGTTAAAAACCCATTTCTTTTAAAACTGGGGACAGTTGGGAAATTTCTTGTTTAGAAATAATTTTACCCTCCTTGAAAATGTAACTGAATTACCTCTCCATCTCAATGAAAACCCCATTTCCTGTAGATATAACCCTACTATCTAAAACCTATGTGTTAATCCACAAGAAGGCCATGCGTCCATGGACCGAACCTCTGTCGTTATCCATAAGCCATCAAACAAGAAGCCACGATGTGATTTTTTGTGCAGAAAGTCTTTGGAAGATGTTCTATGTGATTTAAAGGATAGGGTTTCTTCTATTCCTACTCATGAGACTATTCAGGTTGTCCCAAATGAATCAATTGTCAAGAAAAAGGGCAGGCTTAAGAAACAGAGTAATCCAGATGTGAATTTTACGAATAAAAGGTCGGGCCAACTCCTATCTAGGAAATTGAGAAACCAATGATGTGGTAATGAGAAATCGACCCTAGTGATCGAGGTTGATGATCATTTTTCTTAGGATGAGATTGAATATTTTATTGTTCATAGGGAAAACAAGAGGATTAAGAAGGATGGTAATGTGATTATTAAAAACTCAACAAATTTTAACACCATCATAAATTCAGATTTATCAGATGCTTCTTTATCAAATCTCTAAAATGTTAAATATTTTTTTTGATTTTTGTGATTTGGTTTTGTTTGAAAAACAATATATAGATTTATTTTGATTTTATTTTTATTATTTTAGAATATCTACAAAATCTTGTAGCTTGTCTTTTGAAATTATTTATTTTGATTATTATCTAATTTTGATTTCGTGTTTATTTTTTTAGGTGAGCTACAGATTGATGTCCTATGATTAAGGAAAAGAGTCATGGCATGAGCATTATTAGACTAGTAATTTCCTATTTAAAAAAAAACAATGTCATTAATATAAATATATTTGATTTAAATACTCCAACAGGAGTATCTTTTTGTTATTCTATTTTTGTATGACAATTATTTTCATGGATCATCCTCTATCTTGTATGATAAGAGATAACTGATCCAAGACTTGTTTAAATATCTTTTGTTGCTTAGTGTTTAAGGATGGTTTTTCTTGGATCACAGGATGGACATATGATTTTGGAAGTGATATGAGAAAAGAGTTTGTTGTTCGATTTAGACCTGTGTAAACTGTACAATGTTTATTTCATTGTTTTCTTCTATTATTTCTATGTTATGAAATGTCACTTATGTTGATTTAGCATTAGTGTTTTCCTCATATGATGTTTCATATCGTTGATTATTTAAATGTTGTTTATCATCTGTTGGTCTAGTTTCTACCTGTGATCGATCAAATATTTAGTTATTTTTGAGTTTTCTTATGATATTAAATGGTTGATAACATCATTGCTCAGAATTGAGATTTCTTTCGTTCTCAGCTATTGGTTATCTTGAGGTCATAGGATTTTTAATTAGTTATCTTTCTGTTATTATAAATTCACTCCAAATATCAAACACTTCTTTGAATTTATTAAGGAAGTACTATGATTGTTCTATCATAGGTTTCCTTAAATGCAGGACAAGCAGGAACTCACACAACACAAAGATATAAAATTATTTTTGTTGATCAGCTAGAGGTTAGTCCATGTGTTATTTATTTAAATTATTTATGAATGAATAATTATTGCATTATCTAGACGTTGATTAGATTTTTATTTTTTTGTCAAATCATTAAAATTATATTCATTCGTTATTTAATAGTTTGATATTTTGATTAGTAGAATAAATTTTGTTTTACTTGATCTAGTTTAAGAAATATTATCTCAAACTATCACTTTCACAAGGCTTTGTACAAACCTTGTAAACTATATATAAATTGTATATAACCATTGTATATTCACACTCTTAGCTGAACAGTGGTAAACATGTGTCAATTATACTAATCATATTTTAACTAGTTTGTTTTCCTTTAGTTGTTTTAGGATCTTAGTTGGCTAACAGAGCCATAAAACCCGCCAGGTTATATTATCCCAAATGGCTTGGGTTAAATAAACATCCCCGGTATGGATCTTCCCTTCCAGTTGATGCTGCGTCATAAACACCCGTCAACAAATGGCGCTAGAAGAAGGGCCGAGGTAAATTTAATGATTAAATGTTTTACCCCTGAGCCTTTCATAATTCCAAATTTATATTTTTTTCTTTTGTGTCATCTTGAAATGCACTAGAAGGTAGGCCAAACTGACAAGATGGCCTTGCATAAGTCTTTATTTTGAATGTATATAATTCCACATGGCTCCCCAAATCACAGTCCTGGAACATGATTTCCACTTCTCATTACCCGATATTCCCAATGAGACAGTCTCTCGCTTGTCCAAAATCACCTTTGATGGTGGGGGGGATGTATCTGCAAAATACCATATCAATACGTTTTGGTGTAAATGCATTAAGCATGATATTTCTGATTTAAAGGTTTTATGAAGATTGTTCTCTTTTACTTTTAGGGGTCGGATTAAACATTGGTTTGAGTCTTTTCCATCTTATCACATTATTGATTGGTTTCAATTTGTAGATGAAATTTTAGATGTTTTTGAAATCTATGATTACAACCAATTATGTGAATAATTTCATACTTTACTAATCAATGACAATTCATCTCCATAAGGCTTTTCAAAAAGAATCCATCATGTTCTCTGTAAATTAAATATTGATGACATGTCATTCGTACTAAATCTCCTCTATTATGCTTGTGCCCCTTTCATCCAGTCATATTCAATCGTGAATGATGAATCATTTTGACGTAGACGCATGCCCGCAAGCACGTCTGCTCACAGGATATTCTCTTTCTCATGGCCCGAAGAACTCTTAAATAGCTCTTCTACTTCCCTATCGGGAAATCTGCACCCACAGAACTCTTCACTCGATCCCCTTTCTACACTCGTAGGATCGGACTTCGCGATTTCACAAGGTCAGTGATCGAACGTTGTATTCTCGGATCGCCGAGACCCGATACAAGTCAATGTTGACCCTTCCTTTACCTGTCGGGACTTCTCCTATCATGATTTCTCCACTTGCGATGCCAAACACTTCATTTTCCCAACTCCCAAATCCCAATACACCGATTACCCGAGACATGCACGAGTTGACTTTTCCACACCCTGTCACCTCGTCGGGATTTCGTATTTCACTATATCGCGAGTCCTGATGTCAATGTTTCGGGCCTTCTCACCATGAAACTATGATAAGGCATGCCACTTGTCTACTCCTTGACTCTGTTGTGGCCCACACTACTTTCATACCCGTCGGGATATCGCGTATCGCAATATCGTGATTCCTACTGCTATAATCACGGGACTTCAACCCACGAAACTCCGATGCACAGTTTCACGTGCAAATCTGACAGTCCTTGTGACTCGAATCTACGATCCTATCTCTTCTGAGCTTAGAACCCTTCCATGCTCTCCCTGTAACTCGCCTACACCTCTGCAAGGTCTAACAGCCCATGGGATGTCGTGAATCCCCCTCGGAGAATACCAACCATCCGTTCCTCCTGATGAAATCTATTAAATGACTATGTGTTCCTCTATGGAACCCGTCCACCTACGCACAGCCTGTGATGCTTCTCATAGAACTCTAGTCACAGCTTCCCTACACTTCCCTTAAATGAATTTGAAGGCCTTTCCTTTCCTGAGCTTCTCCACGACTTTCAAGTTTCCCAAAAAACTCTTGCATGCACTCCTTGTGACAATCCTTCAACCACATCTAGATGTTGAAATCCCTCAACTCTGCGCACACCTGCAGCATAAGTCTTTCAACTCTTGCTCAGGTTCGCAACCCTGAACTTCACTCAGCCTACGCACTCCTTGCACGGCTCATGTGCCCCACTACACTTTGGGTGAATGAGAACAAAATCTAAACTATTTGAACCTTCTGTCAACGCACTCCTTGCAGACACTTCAACTACACTCCTTGCAGGAACTCCTTGCTCAGATAGAGAAACAATTGAAACTCATTCTTTCTTCCCTTCAGACTTCAACTCAAACAAGAAATCATATACACAACATATAAAAGCAAATGTATAGCTGGAAGTAAACATTCATGAGCACATCATTAAGCATCAATGCACAGAGAACAACACAAAACCATGAATTTGAATCAATCTCTTCTATTAATACAAATATCTGTACATGGGTGTTCTTACACAGCTCTCTGCATGCTCTTGCTCTCTTCAACAATGTTGCTTCATCGATAATGTTACAAATGCACAAGGAGGGTGTCTATATCCCATTTCCCTCTTGCGCTCTAGAACTGTCTAGTCTAGAATTAAATTATATCTACTTTACATTAACTATCTTAAATGCCTTCTACCTACTAAGGACGAGAGAAATCCACAAAAGGTCCATTTACATTATACAATTGCGCCTTTTCTTAATGGCTCACTTAATATTTGTGCAACAATTCCAAAGTGTTTTCAAAATTTGTGCTGGCTCGTCCAACTGTCCTCTGCTTCCGCGCTGGCTTGCTTGATGTGGGAGATGATCCTGCATCACATTTACAAATCCTATCACTCAATTCCGAGAAGAATTGTTTTTACAGGATGAGAGGAATCCATCCGAAAATTTTGAACAAGCAAGGGAGGTAGAATCTATTGAAAAGGTTCTTACTGACAATCAAACTAGTTTTTCCTCTGAATCATTATATATTCATTCCTCTACCATCGTGGAGAAAGATTTGGAGTTGGGTCAAGGTGAATTTCCATATTCTTCGAACTCTTGCTCTAATCAGTACTTAAATGTAGTTATTGAAGATCACTTAGGTGATGAAAATGATCTTAAGCATTCTAACATTCCAATGAAATTGATTAGAGATGTAGATCTGCAATTGGAAGAAGAAACCTTAAACCCTCATCTACAAATCATACCTTATACATAGGAAAGATTAGATGTTTTTCATGAAAGTTTTGAATTGTCTATCATACATGAGGCAAGTTTAGATGATCATATTATGTTGAAGGATGCATAACCAAAATATAGTGAAAGTTTTAATGAAAGTGAAGAGGAATGTCTTGAGAATACCATTGTTAAATATCATAGCTCAAGAGATTATTTTCATGTGCTCATTCTTGATTCCTTTTACTCTTTATATCCTAGTCTCTTATTATATTTTGGTGGACTTGATACTTTAGCCACAATATCTTACTCTTTTCCATCACAATCAAATCTTTTAGATATGCCAAAATTTGGTGAAATTAGTTCCGAACGTAACATTTATGAGGTCAGATTTGACACTCTTTCACTTTCGTCACTCGCATGGAAAAAGGACATGTTGCAAGATGATTTTACATGATTTATTTTTGAAAGAGACAATGCACTCATTCTCATGGAGATCAAATATTCTACATTGCATATTCATTCTTTGATAAGTTTCAATTTTAATGTTTATGCTTCGCTTTTTGAAAAGATCAATATCATCAAAGGAAGTGTTCAAACAAATGATATAATTGATCTCATGAATCCTCTTATGATGTGTTCCCCATTGATATATCCATTTCATCAAAGTCATAGTTTGCATCCTAATTTTTATGACAGGATCTTAGAATGGCTTGAAGATTCGTATCTAAAAAATCTTCATAATAAAGATAAAGTTGTTCTTGCTTTGTTTTTACCTAAATATCTAGGAAGTAAGCATGACATATTTTTTTTGTATCTACAAATACTACATTCTTTTATTTTTATTTTCTATTTTCTATGTATTGTAGGATTGAAGATTCTCTTCTGGCTGCACTGGAAATACGATTTTACTTAGCGTTTTTATATATTTAGTAGTTTAGAGTAGGTTTAGGAGTAGGTTTCCTTTAGTTTTATTTCTCAATGTTTCTCTTTTTAATAATGTAGTTATGAACACAAGTGGGTACACCAAGAGAACCATAATATGAATGTTGTCAGGGAAGTCCACTTTAAATATTTTTCTCTCTGCTTGTCGTTGAATATTTCTTTTAAAAAACACAGTATCACCATGAAAATTTTAAATGGAAAGTAAGGATATAAGTAAATTTGAACTACCAATTCAACCCTGACCCAAGGTGCCATGAGTAAGACTACATTCATATTAATAAGGATTTTTCTATTTTCTTTTAGTCTCTCAAGAAATACTTTGCCTAAGAAAAGTCAGGTTTTCCCCCATGTAAATATTTTTAGTTTGTGTATTCTTTTGTTTTTATTTTTCTTTTACGTTTGGATTTTGTTTTTCCTAATAACTATTTCTAAGTCATCATTCATTATCGAAGGGAATTGGATTTTTTCATTAGCAGCAGTTGATGACAGTTCAAAGCATTTGAACATTAAGTTATAAACTCAGATCAATTATGGTAAGTTTTTGTCCAATCATTGTTCCCGATTTTCATTGAAATATTAGGGAAACACGATTATCCTTAAAATATTCTAACACCATCCCTGTCTTAATGAGAACAACTCTGATTTCTTTCCCATCCCAGAGATGATTTCTTAACTGAAATCTTAATGTCCAAATTATGATGAAAGTCATCAGAATAGAAAAATAAGTCTTAAAAGATCAATCCCTCATTGCCTGGCTGTGAAATCTTCAGTATCACCCCGCTCTCTTAATATCACAATGTTCTGAAAATATTATAAACTTTTTTGGAGAGTTGGAAACACTATAATGTGTGGGAATTGTGTGTAAACCCATCGAGATTCTGAACAAGTCTGTTGGTAGTGGGTAAATGCACACATGATACCAAGACTACTTCGTCGGGGTACTGAACAGGCCTGTTGGCAATGAAGCAATGCTAGGTTCAAATATCCTTAGGTATTTTTTTTTTAAATTGATCAGGTATCAGGATGCTTTTATCATAAATGGACAACTCATGGACGAGATAGAAGTAATAGAGTAGGTTAAATGACATCCTTGTCAAGGCTATGGATTCCTTCTAGCAACAGTGGCCCTCTCAAAGGTATTGGATTCATCTGTGTAAACATCGCTACCCCTGTGATCTAAACGAGATACTGGATTACAATTTTTGGACAAAACTTTACCCAATACTATGACTATGTTATTTTTTCTGAGTTATTGTCGAAATGCTTGCTCTGTCTTTTAATTGTTTCTATTAAATATTTTTGAGTCATCTATTCCCTGATGTAAATTTCTGATGATGCAAAGATAACTTGTTCTCCCAGTGTGTCGCCATTGTTGGCAACCAACAACTCTTGTCAAATTTTATCATGATAAAATGTCGTCGCCAAGGGATAAATTTTTATGTAGTTGCCTCCTTCTCCTTACAAAATTTTCTGTCTTTTTGGCTTTGAGAATATTCATGGGCCTAGTTGAGTGTAAGAGTTCTTCGTTTTTAATCTATCATTTGTTTTTTTCAATTTCATGACTGAAAGCATGAAATTAGAACAAATTTTGGTTTTAGTGGTCATCATACAGTTTTTGGTTTATTGTATTTATGAGATTATACCTAAAGGGCATCTTTATTTTCATAAACTTTAAAGTTTGTAAGCCTATCATTTTCATTTTCTGATCCATTAACATAACACTTGAGTTATCCACCTTGGGAGATATAACTTACTCTTTTCTAGATTTGACTATCTGGTTTTGACATTGACATATACATGATCGTGCAACTAGCAGAACTTTGGTTTAGCTTGAAATTTGAATACTACCCCTAAAAGTCGTATCATGGTCTCGTTGTCCTGGTACAAGACTCGCACACTTACCTTCAAACATCACCCTTTGTCCCGCATAGCTCAGATCTACATTCATTGTTGCAAGTGGTTTTGGTGTTGTGGGTTTGGTAGTCACTTGACAAAGTGGTTTTTGTTTTTACTTTACCTCTTGGTTTACCTTTGAAACTATGGCTCCTATAGTACTACAGAGCCGAATGGCCCTGAGGTTTTACATAGCCGTGATTATATAGCAGAGTTCAAATCCATAATTGTGTAACAAATACATGGTTTTGCGGGATGGATTCTGAGAAAGCGGTTACGAATTTGGAAAAATCGTTAAAAACCCATTTCCTAAATGGGGTCATTTACCTTCCACGTGGGCAGTTTCTTTAGAAACGAATCTATCGCATAGGTATGCTTTGTTTTATGAATAGAAATTTCTCAGAAAATCTGTTTCATTTGAGTTTTTTTATTTTCCCCTTTCCTATCTGTGGATTTGAAGATTTGCATAAAATGGATAAGTTATATTAATGACAGAAGCTAAACCCGCAGCCAATAATGTTACACCATGGCCTCATTTGAATCCTCATGGTTTCACAACTATTTAAAATTGGGGACAATTGAGAAATTTCTTGTTTAGAAATAATTTTACCCTCCCTGAAAAATGTAACTTAATTACCTCTCCATATCAATGAAAACCCCAATCCTTGTAGATCTAACCATACTATCAAAAACCTATGTTTTAATCCACAAGAAGGCCATGCTTCCATGGACCAAACCTTTGTCTCTATCCATAAGTCATCAGGAAAGAAGCCACGATGTGATTTCTTTCCCAGAAAGTCTTTGGAAGAAGTTATATGTGATTTAAAGGATAGGGTTTATTTTGTTCCTACTCATGATCCTATTCGGGTTGTCCCAAAAGAATCAATTTCCAAGAAAAAGGGCAGACATAAGAAACAGAGTAATCCAGATGTGAATTTTATGAATAAGAGGTCGTGCCGACTCCTATCCAGGAAATTGAGAAACCAATGGCATGGTAATGAGAAATCGACCCCAGTGATTGAGGTTGATGATTGTTTTCTAAGGATGAGATTGAAGATTTTATTGTTCACAGGGCAAACAAGAGGATTAAGCAGACTGGTAATGTTATTATTAAAAAATCAACAAATTTTAACACCATCATAAATTCAGATTTATCAGATGCTTCTTTATCAAATATATGAAATGGTAAATATTTGTTTTGATTAAATTTGTGATTTGGTTATGTTTGAAAAGCAATAAATATATTCATTTTGATTTTATTTTTATTATTTTAGACTAGCTACAGAATCTTGTAGCTAGCTACAAAATCCTATAGCTTGTCTTTTGAAATTATTTATTTTGATTATTATCTAATATTTATTTTGTTTTTATTCTTTCAGGTGAGATGCAGATGGATGTCCTGTGATTAAGGAAAAGATCACGGGAAGAGAATTATTAGACTAGTAATTTCCTATTTAAAAAAAAAAAGACAATGTCATTAATATAAATATCTTTGATTTAAAGACTCCAACATGAGTATCTTTTTGTTATTCTATTTTTCTAAGACAATCTTATTTTCAAGGATCATCCTCTATCTTGTATGATAAGAGGTAATTGATCCAAGACTTGTTTAAATAACTTTTGTTGCTTAGTGTTTAAGGACGATTTTTCTTGGATCACAGGATGGACATATGATTTTGGAAGTGATAGGAGAAAATAGTTTGTTGTTGGCTTTAGACCTATGTAAACTATACAATGTTTATTTCATTGTTTTCTCCTATTATTTCTATGTTATGAAATGTCACTTATGTTGATTTAGATTTAGTATTTTCCTCATATGATGTTTCATATTGTTGATTATTTAAATGTTATCTATCATCTGTTGGTCTAGTTCCTACCTGTGATCGATCAACTATTTATGTATTTTTGAGTTTGCTTCTGATATTAAATGGTTGATAACATCAATGCTCAGAATTGAGATTTCTTTCGTTCTCATCTATTGGTTATCTTGAGGTCACAGGGTTTTTAATTAGTTATCTTTCTATTGTTATAAATTCACTCCAAATATCAAAAACTTCTTTGAATTTATTCAGGAAGTACTATGATTGTTCTGTCATAGGTTTCCCTTAAATGTAGGACAAGTAGGGGCTCACACAACACAGAGAGATAAACTTAGTTTTTTTGATCAGCTAGAGGTTAGTCCATGTGTTATTTATTTAAATTATTTATGAATGAATAATGATTCTGTTATATAGACGTTAATTAGATTTGTATGTTTTCATCAAATCATTACAATTATATTCATTCGCTATTTAATAGTTTGATAGTTTGATCATTAGAATAAATTTTATTTTACTTGATCTAGTTTAAGAAATATTATCTCAAACTATCACTTTCACAAGGCTTTGTGCAAACCTTGTAAACTGTATATAAATTGTATACAACCATCGTATATTCACACTCTTAGTTGAAGATTGGTAAATATGTGTCGATTATACTAATCGTATTTTAGCTAGTTTGTTTTCCTTTAGTTGTTTTAGGATCTCATTTGGCTAACGGAGCCATAAAACCTATCAGGGTAGATTATCCCAAACAACTTGGGTTAAATAGACAACCTCAGTCCGGATATTCCCTTCCAGTTAACGGTGTGTCATAAACGCCCGTCAACAAATGGTGCTAGAAGGAGGGTCGGGGTGAATTTAATGACTAACTATTGTACCCCTCATCCTTTCATAATTCTGGATTTATAATTTTTTCTTCTGTGTCATATTGAAATGCACTAGAAGGTAGGCCAGATTGACAAGATGGCCTTTCACGAGTCTTTATTTTGAATGTATTTAATTCCCCATGGCTCCCCAAATCACTGTGTTGGAACATTCTTTACACTTCTCATTACTCGATATTCCCAACGAGACAGTCTCTCGCTTGTCCAAACTCACCTTTGATGGTGGGGGGGGGGGATGTATCTACAAAAGACCATATTAACATGTTTTGGTGTAAATGCATCAAGCATGATATTTCTGATTTAAAGGTTTTATGTAGATTGTTCGCTTTTACTTTTAGGGGTCAGATTAAACATTGGTTTGAGTATTTTCCATCTTATCACATTATTGATTGGTTTCAATTTGTATATGAATTTTTAGATGATTTTGAAATCTATGATTACAACCAATTATGTGAAGAATTTCAGACTTTGCTAATCAATGACAATTCATCTCCAAAAGGATTTTCAACAATAATCCATCATGTTCTCTGTAAATTTAATCTTGATGACATGTCATTTGTACTAAATCTCCTCTATGATTCTTGCGCCCCTTTGATCCAATCATATTCAATCGTGAATGATGAAACAATTACAAATCCTATCACTCAATTGTGAGAAGAATTTTGTTTGCAGGATGAGAGGAATCCAACCAAAAATTTTGAACAAGCAAGGGAGGTATAATCTATTGAAAAGGTTCTTAGTGAAAATCAAACTGGTTTTTCCTCTGAATCATTGTATATTCAGTCCTCAACCATCTTGGAGGAAGATTTGAAGTTGGGTCAAGGTGAATATCCATATTCTTCGAACTCTTGCTCTAATCAGTATTTAAATTTAGTTATTGAAGAACACTTAGGTGATGAAAACGATCTTAATCATTCTAACATTCTAATGAAATTGATTAGAGATGTAGATATGCAATTGGAAGAAGAAACCTTAAACCCTCATCTACAAATCATACCTTATCCACAGGAAAGACTAAATGTTTGTCATGAAAGTTTTGAATTTTCTATCATAGATGAGGAAAATTTATATGATCATATTATGTTGAAGGATTTATCACCAAAACAGAGTGAAAGTTTTAAGGAAAGTGAAGAGGAATGTATTGAGAATACCATTGTTAAATATCATAGCTCGAGAGACTCTTTTCATGTGCTCATTTCTGATTCCTGTTACTCTTTATATCCCGATATCTTCTTATATTCTGGTGGACTTGATACTTTACCCACAATATCTTACTCTTTGCCATCACAATCAAATCTTTTTGATATGCCAAAATTTGGTGAAATTAATTCCGAACGTAACATTTATGAAGTCATATTTGACACTCTTTCACTTTCGTCACTCGCATGGAAAAAGGACATGTTGAAAGATTATTTTACATGATTTATTTTTGAAAGAGACAATGCACTCATTCTCATGGAGATCAAATATTCTACATTGCATATTCATTCTTTGATTAGTTCGAATTTTAATGTTTATGCTTCACTTTTTGAAAAGATCAATCTCATCAAAGGAAGTGTTCAAACCAATGATCTAATTGATGTCATGAATCCTCTTATGATGTATTCCCCATTGATATATCCATTTCATCATAGTCATAGTTTGCATCCTAATTTTTATGACAGGATCTTAGAATGGCTTGAAGATTCGTATCTAAAAAATATTCATAATAAAGATAAAGGTGTGCTTGCTTTGTTTTTACCTAAATGTCTAGGAAGTAAGCATGGCATATTTATTTTGTATCTGCAAATATTACATTCTTTTATTCTAATTCTTTATTTTCTATGTCTTGCAGGATTGAAGATTCTCTTATGGTTGCACAAGAAATATGATTTTACTTAGCGTTTTGATCTATTTAGTAGTTTAGAGTAGGTTTCCTTTAGTTTTATTTCTCATTGTTTCTCTTTCTAATAATGCATTTATGAACACAAGTGGGTACACCAAGAGAACCACAATATGAATGTTGTCAGGGAAGTCCACTTTAAATCTTTTTCTCTATGATTTTCATTGAATATTTCTTTTCGAAAATGCAGTATCATCATGAAAATTTTAAATGGAAACTAAATAGATAAGTAAATTTGAACTATCAATTCGACCCTGACCTAAGGTGCCACAAGTAGGACTACATTCATATTAATAAGGATTTTTCTATTTTCTTTTAGTCTTTCAAGAAATACTTCACCTAAGAAAAGTCAGGTTTGCCCCCATGTAAATATTTTTAGGTTGTGTGTTCTTTTGTTTTTATTTTTCTTTTTTCATTTGGCTTTTATTTTTCCTAATAATTATTTCTAATCCATCATTCATTATCGAAGGGAATTGTATTTTTTCATTAGCAATAGTTGATGACAGTTCAAAGCATCTGAACATTAAGTTCTAAACTCAAATGAGTTACGGTAAGTTTTTGTCCAGTCATTGTTCCTGATTTTCATTGAAATCTTAGGGAAACACGATTATCCTTAAAAATGTTCTAACGCCATCCATGTTTTAATGCGAACAAATATGATTGCTTTCCCATCCCGGAGATGATTTCTTAATTGAAATCTTAATGTCCAAATTATGATTAAAGTCATTAGAACATTAAAATAAGTCTTAAAAGACCAATCCTTCATTGCCTGCCTATGAAATCGTTTGTATCACCCCACTCTCTTAATATCACAAAGTTCTGAAAATATTATAAACATTTTTGGAGAGTTGGAAACACTGTAATGTGTGGGAATTGTGTGTAAACCCATCAGGATTCTTAGCAGGTGTGCTGGCAGCGGGTAAATGCACACATGATACCAAGACAACTTTGTTGGGGTTCTAAACAGTCTTGGTGGCAGCTAAGTGTTATCACCGAAATTTCATCTGCACATGGCGACAAGAACTCCACATCGTCAAAACAACAATGAAGTCATTCATGGCACTGAATTAATTTCACAGCATTCTAGAAGGGTCAAAAACAATACAAAGTAACCAAAATTGAAGGGCGCTTTACAGCAGTTTGGTGCGCGCGCACATGCGTAGGACAAGAACGTAACATGCGCGCATGCGCGCATGACTTGTGGTTGTCAACGAAAAAACCTGCGCGCCTGCTAAACGGTACATTTATTGCATTGGTCGGCCTCCCAACCACTTATAGACCAGCTCCCAATCTGATTTGACTCCCAAATCCGAGCTGAATCTGCAGGGTAGGCGGGTTAATGACCTAATGAAGCCCTAAAGAGCCCCTTTTCACACTTTGAAGAGGTTACA
>JZKD02S0648672.1:926044-946359 GCA_000966675.3 Picea glauca | reverse complement strand
CGGTCCCACTATTGCTCTCCCTTACAACAACATTCTCAGTAGAAGAAACATTGATGGATTTCGGCTATACGTATGCTCCTAACCTCATCCATCAGGGGGCATCTGTTATCACCGACATTTCGTCCGCACATGGCGAGAAGAACTCCACATCGTCAAAACAGCAATGAAGTCATTCATGGCATTGAATTAATTTCACAGCATTCCAGAAGGGTCAAAAACTATACAAAGTAACCAAAATTGAAGGGCGCTTTACAGTAGTTTGGTGCACACGTACATGCATAGGAAAAGAACATACCATGCGTGCACGATGCGTGGCTTTCAACGAAAAAACCCACGCACTTGCTAAACGGTGCATTTATTGCATTGGTCGGCCTCCCAACCACTTACGGACTAGCTCCCAATCTGATTTGACTCCCAAATCTGAGCTGAATCTATAGGGTAGGCGGGTTAATGACCTAATGAAGCCCTAAAGAGCCCCTTTTCACACTTTGAAGAGGTTACATAATCACCTGGTGATCTGCTATAAAAATCCATGAAGAACCATTGTTTTTGCAAGGAATTTCAAGTATTGTTATGCTGCTGAGATTGTCAAGGGCTCATTCTTTGACGATAACACATCAGCAACATTTATTTCTGCTGGGAGTTCTTTCACCATCATTCTCAGTTCTCTGCATTGTAAGGGAATCAAATTCGTGAGGGCCTCAAGAGCCTTCCTTTGGGGGAAGAAGGAACCATAGTTCCCTTCCTTCATCGTGCTCTGGTTTCATCAATTGATCAGCTCAAAACCATTGGTGATATCGGTGTCTTTTTGTGTTTATTGTTTCTATTTCATATGCTCACAGTTTTAGTTTATTGTTATTTAATTCTTGCTTGTAGTTTGTTTTGTTTTCTCTAACCATTCCTTCCACAGCTGTCATTTCCTGCAAGACCCAACAGGGCATGTAAGCACCCTCGATTTGCTCACTAGGTGACGAATTGGGTGCGTACACTAAGCAATGTCGGGTTCGAAGATTCTCAGGTATGTGTTTTTTAATTGATCAGGCATCAGGATAATTTTATCATAAATGGAAAACTCTTAGATGAGATAGAAGTACTAGAGTGGGCTAAATGACATCCCTGCCGAGGTTATGGACGTCTTCTAGAAGCAGTGGCTTTGTCAACGGTATTAGAGTCATCTATGTAAACATCACTACCCATGTGGCTGTGATCTAAACGAGATACTAGATTACAATTTTTGGAAAGAACTTTACCCAATACTATGACTATGCTATTTTTTCCAAGTTATTGTTGAAATGTTTGATCTGTCCTTTAATTGTTTCTATTAAATATTGTTGAGTCATCTGTTCCCTGATGTAAAGTTCTGATGATGCGGAGATAATTGCTTCACCCAACGTTTCGCCATTGTTGGTAGCCAACAACTCTTGTCAAATTTTATCATGATAAAATGTCATCTCCAAGGGATAAATTTTTCTGTAGCTGCCTCCTTCCCCTTACAAATTTTTCTATCTTTTTGGATTTGAGAAGAATCACTAGCCTAGTTGAGTGTATGAGTTATTCATTTTTAATCTATCGATTTTTTTGTTCAATTTCATGGCTGAAAGCATGAAATTAGAACTAATTTTGGTTTTAGTGATCATCATACAGTTTGTGGTTTATTTTCTTTATAAGATTATACCTAAAGAGCATCTTTATTTTCATAAACTTTAAATTTTGTAAGCCTATAATTTTCATTTTCTGATCCATTACCATAACACTTGAGTTATCCACCTTGGGAGATATGACTTACTCTTTTCTATCTTTGATTATGTGGTTTTCACATTGACATATACATGATCGCGTAGCTAGCAGAACTTTGGTTTAGTTCGAAATATGAATAATACCCTGAGAAGTCATAACATGGTCTCATCATCCTGGTACAGGACTGACACACTTACCTTCAAACATCACCCTTCATCCTACATAGCTTAGGCCTGCATTCATTGTTGCAAGTGGTTTTGGTGTTGTGGGTTTGGCAGTCACTTGACAAAGTGGTTTCTATTTTTTATTTACCTCCTGGTTTACTTTTGAAACTATGGCTCTTGTAGTAGTGCAGAGCCGAATGGCCCTGTGGTTTTACACAACCGTGATTATATAGAAAAGTTCAAATCGATAATTTTGTAACGGAGACATGGTTTTGTGGGATGGATTCTGAGAAAATGGTTATGAATTTGGAAAAACCGTTGACAACCCATTTCCAAAATGAGGTCATTTACATTCAATGTGGGCATTTTATTCAGAAACAAATCTATCACAAAGGTATGCTTCATTTTCCGAATAGAAATTTCTCAGAAAATCTGTTTCGTTTGAGATTTTTTATTTTCCCCTTTCCTCTCTATGGATTTGAAGATCTACAGAAAATGGCTAAGTTCCATTAACGACAGAAGATAAACCCATAGTCAAGGCTATTCCACCATGGCCTCATCCAAATCGTCACGGTTTCACATCTATTTAAAACTAGGGACAGTTGGGAAATTTCTTGTTTAGAAATAATTTTACCCTCCATGAAAATGTAACTAAATTACCTCTCCATCTCAATGAAAACCCCAGTCCCTGTAGATCTAACCTTGCTATCAAAAACCTATGTGTTAATCAACAAGAAGGCCATGCATCCATGGACCAAACCTCTATCGCTATCCATAAGCCATCAGGAAAGAAGCCATGATGTGATTTCGTGCCCAGAAAGTCTTTGGAAGAAGTTCTAGGTGATTTAAAGGATAGGGTTTCTTCTATTCCTACTCATGAGCCTATTCGGGTTGTCCCAAATGAATCAACTGTCAATAAAAAGGGCAGGCATAAGAAACAGAGTAATCCATATGTGAATTTTACGAATAATAGGTTGGGCTGACTCCTATCTAGGAAATTGAGAAACCAACATCGTGGTAATGAGAAATCGACCCCAATGATCGAGGTTGATGATCGTTTTTCTGAGGATGAGATTGAAGATTTTATTGTTCATAGGGGAAACAAGAGGATTAAGCAGGATGGTAATGTGATTATTAAAAACTTAACAAATTTTAACACCATCATAAATTCAAATTTATCAGATGCTTCTTTATCAAATATCTAAAATAATAAATATTTGTTTTGATTTTTGTGATTTGGTTATGTTTGAAAAACAATAAATATATTCATTTTGATTTTATTTTTATTATTTTAGACTAGCTACAGAATCCTGTAGTTTGTCTTTTGAAATTATTTATTTTGATTATTATCTAATTTTGATTTGATTTTTATTCTTTCAGGTGAGCTGCAGATTGATGTCCTATGATTAAGGAAAAGATTCATGGGATGAGCATTATTAGACTAGTAATTTCCTATTTTAAAAAAATGTCATTAATATAAATATATTTGATTTAACTGCTCCAACAAGAGTATATTTTTGTTTTTCTCTTTTTGTAAGACAAACTTATTTTCAAGGATCATCCTCTATCTTGTATGATAAGAGGTAATTGATCCAAGACTTGTTTAAATAGATTTTGTTGCCTAGTGTTTAAGGACGATTTTTTCTGGATCACAGGATGGACATATGATTTTGGAAGTGATATGAGAAAACAATTTGTTGTTGGATTTAGACCTGTGTAAACTCTACAATGTTTATTTCATTGTTTTCTCCTATTATTTATATGTTATGAATGTCACTTATGTTGATTTAGCTTTAGTCTTTTCCTCGTATGATGTTTCATATCATTGATTATTTAAATGTTTTCTATCATATGTTGGTCTAGTTTCTACCTATGATCGATCAACTATTTAGGTATTTTTGAGTTTTCTTCTTGTATTAAATGGTTGATAACATCACTGCTCAGAATTGAGATTTCTTTCATTCTGGTCTATTGGTTATCTTGAGGTCACATGATTTTTAATTAGTTATCTTTCAGCTGTTATAAATTCACTCCAAATATCAAACATTTCTTTGAATTTATTCATGAAGTACTATGGTTGTTCTATCATAGGTTTCCCTTAAATGAAGGACAAACAATAGCTCACACAACATAGATATATAAACTTAGTTTTGTTGATCAGCTAGAGGTTAGTCCATGTGTTATTTATTTAATCTATTTATGAATGAATAATGATTGCATTATCTAGACGTTAATTAGCTTTGTTTGTTTTCGTCAAATCATTACAATTATATTCATTCACTATTTAATAGTTTGATAGTTTGATCATTAGAATAAATTTTGTTTTACTTGATCTAGTTTAAGAAATATTATCTCAAACTATCACTTTCACAAGGCTTTGTACAAACCTTGTAAACTGTATATAAATTGTATATAACCATTGTATATTCACACTCTTAGTTGAACATTGGTAAATATGTGTCGATTACACTAATCATATTTTATCTAGTTTGTTTTCATTTAGCTATTTTAGGATCTTAGTTGGCTAAGGGAGCCATAAAACCCATTAAGGTAGATTATCCCAAACGGATTGGGTTAAATAGACAACTCTGGTCCAGATATTCCCTTCCAGTTGATGGTGTGTCATAAATGCCCGTCAACACCCTCCTGGTCGAATTGCATGGTTAATTCCTTAATATACATGAGAATGGGACCCAAAGTCCTTAGCCATTCTACACCCAACACAATGTCACAACCACCCATGTCGATAGAAAACATATGAGATTTCAGGTGGTATTCACCAATTTGGAGACGCACGTTTTCACATCACCCTCCACATTTCATGGACCCGCCATTGGCAATCATGATTTGAAAATGATTGACTACACAGATATAGCAATTAGTTTCTTAGGCAATGCAACGATGACCTTCAATAAGAATTATGACCTTCCTATGCTTGATGTAAAGAATTAGCTTGAGGGTTTGGGGAGCAAAGAATTTAATGAGAGGATTTAGGGAAATGATTGGTTCTACTTTGGGAAGGTCCGAGGGAGGGATTATGTCAGTGGGTTCAGGTGACACTGACACAAGGGGAGCATCAACATCCTCTTCTGAAACATCCTTCGAGATGGCCATAAAAAGATTTTTTTCCTTACATTTGTGTCCCAAAAAATATTTGTCATCACAATTATAACAAAGGCCTTTGAGTTGGCATTCAGCCATTTTAGCCCTGGTCAATTTCTGGATCTTTAGTGGAGTAGAAGGAGGAGTGGGAGTTACTTATTTAGTGTGAGGAATAAAGGATAGTTTTTGGTTTTGAGAAGAGACAACATGTTGTGCTTCCTTAGCTCTTTTAGTATCATCCACCCAAATCTGAGGCTGAGCCATGAGGCCATGAGCACGAATCTCATCCTTGAGGCCACTGATAAAACATTCCTAGAAAAAAGCATCAGACATGCCCTCTATACAAAAATCCAATCACTCAAAAGAAGCTATAAAGTCTTCCCTTGTGCCAGATTGTTTCAACTTTGTCAAATGGCCTAAATGGTTGGTGTCAGTTTCAAAGCGTTCATAAATCTCTGCCACAAAGTGTGCCCATACCCTTGGCGGGCATTTTTTCTCCATTACAACCATTGCCAATGTTCTCAATCTAGATGGAGAACACCATACCGGAGTTTGGCCAACTCATCTGTAATGTCATACAAAGAGAAATAATGTTCTGTTTGAGTTACCCAGCCAGTGGGATCTAATCCATCAAATTTGATCACATCCACATGAGGAAGGAATAGGTCACGCTGAAAGTGATGGGGCTGAAAATTCTAGGAATGAGAGGAAGTTTCACCTTTGGTATGAAAAGGTGGGTAAGATAAGGGAAGATATGCAAGGATATGTAGCTTGGGGAATATCATCATAGTGACAGATTCAAGCTAGGTAGTAATTTATTGTTTGAGTTCTGCGATTGCGGAGGTGATGGAGGAATGCATCTTTTGATTGATGGTGGCAATATTGGCACTGAGTTGTCGCACTTCTTGTTGGGTTTCTGTGAAATTAGAGTGCAAGGTAGTGAAGCAAGCTTTCAAGTCTTGGCTATGGGTATGGGTCATGATGATGAGGGAACACGAAAAGGGGTGGGTGGGACCACACAGAAAATGGGTTATGGGTGAAGTGTATCACAATGATTAGGGTGACGAGTTGAGACCACACAGAAAATGGGTTATGGGTGAAGTGTATCACAATGATCAGGGTGACGAGTTGAATCCAATGGAGTAAATCCAAAATAATGGTGTTGGAAGGGAGTCGGGTCCACAAGAAAACCAATTTGTGGAAAAATGATAGATATGCCTGTGATAACGGAGAAGAGAGAAATCCAATGGAATAGGTCTCAAATAATGGTGCCAAAAGGATCCAATTTTTTTTTTTTTACTCCTGCATAGTTATACTCTTATCTGAAGAATACTGCAATGATGAAATGCCCAAATGCTTAACATGAATAAATGTGTAGTAATTTTGCAACTCGAATGCAAGAGACAAAATTGCACCGCAACAGTTCTTGTCTGTTCTATTTTTGTTTCCATCCAAAGGGTTAGGTATTCAAGGGTTCTACAGACAAGGGTTTTCCCTGTGCTATAGCTCTCTACTATATGTGCGGGGTCCAACAGTAGTACTCAGCCCAATATCTTAGAGCACCAACTAAGGAGGATAGATTGTGCCCTTAGCCGTACTACCCGACTACCCAGGTACTAGAGAGTATCTTCCCATGTGATGTTCTCTCTGGAACTATAGCAGTCAGGAGGCCGATCGGTTTATCTATCGACGGCTTCAGGATATCTAGGTTGATCTGTATACAGGTATTGTATGATGCGCTACCACTCGAAGGGGTACCAACATGGGCTACAAGGGTGGCCAATAGATGTGTGCTTAAGTACCAATTATATTTCTTGCGTGTATGAATCCTCAACTGTGGGTTTATGTGTGTAATGATAGATATATGTAGCTTAAGTACGTCGAAATATGTATCTACTCTGAAAAAAATTAACCCACAATTTTTTTTTGAGGAAGGTGATCTGATACCACTTGTAATATTCCAGATATAAAAGAGTATGCAGAACAAAATAAATATCTAGAAATGGCAGATGAACAACAATACAACTAGAACAACACCACAATAATACCAGAAATAACACTTTGAGTACTGAGAGCAATGTTCACTTGCCTCTTTGAGGGGGAAACCTAACGCAACCTGCCTCCAACAGCAGTTGCTTCCACCAAGACCTTCTTAACACACAGGCCCGAAGAGTCGAAGACTCTTCCAACTCCTCTTGGGAGTCCTCTACCCACAGTTAATTCCTCAACGATCCTCCCTTTGCTTCTAGAGAGATCGGGTTTCACGAGTTCGCAAAACACGCATGCACGATTATTATGCAATACAAAACCCCGAACCCCGATAGTCAACAGTCAACACTTCCGCCCATCGGGGATTTCTCTATCAGGAAATCGACGATTGTGGTGTCGCGGTTCTCTCTCTCTCCAAATCTCCGAACCCTGAACTCCGATGACACCTGTCAACACCCACACTATCACCGTGGGACCCGTCGCACTTCGGGATTTCACTAATCCTCCGTGGTCCTTTTGACTTTGAAAAATGTCGATGTGCTGAACCCCGACTCCCCGGGATCTCACACCACCTGTCCCTGCTCTAGTCGACGACTCCCATTAATTCGGGAAATCGGCAATCGCGAATTCAACGAGTTCAAAACTCTTGACTCTCCAAACGTCGAACTCCGAACTCCAATGGGCGTTGGTCCTCCCCACGCCTATGGGTTAGCTTCCCCACGGCTTCTCTACGATCTAACGGTCAGCGGGACTTTGTGAGTTCCTCCTGCGATCCCTGGCCGTCAATTCTATGCCTTAGAGAATCCTCCGGCTCCAAAGACCATTTCTGTTCAAGCTTCTCCTAGGTCTATTCCTATGAGATTCACAACGGAACTATCCCTCCTGAGATTGATCCCTCTAACTCCTTCAGAGATTCTGCACGCACCCTGATACTCGACCTCAATAACTCTTGAAGTGTTGAGTATTTTCAAACCCTGTGCACTCTATGCAACAGTAGTCCCACGCCTTCCTTTTCTCAGACTAGCTGCTAAGACTCCATCCTTGATATGAACTTCACCTACACGGTCTCCTCAACCCAATTCTATTTCTAGGTGAACGAGAATGAGAGCTTGACTACTGAGCCCCCTCAATGCACTCTATGCGGAGGAATTCAACTGCACTCTATGCAGGAATCTCTTGGCTCAAACAGAGAAACAATTGAAACTCATTCTCCTTTATCACAGACTTCAGTAAACCTCTGAAATCATATACACAGCATATTCAAAAGCAAATGCATACAAAGGAAACAAACATTCATAAGCATATAAGCACATACACAGAGAAAACAACACCGATCATGAAATTGAATCAAAATCTCTTTCTATTAATCCAATCTATACATGAGGGCTCTCCACAAATTCTCTGCTCTGTTCTTCTTCTTTCTCTCAAATGAATGATTCTGAATAATAATACAATGTACAAAGGAGGGTTCCTATATTCCATTTTCCCTCTCGAAATCTGAAGCTATCAAATCTACAATAAATTCCTATTTAGTAGCATTAAAACTAATAAATGCCTTCCTATCTATTATACAATATAAGTGCACTTCATTAACTTTTCACATTAATGTTTGGCACAACCAGATCAAGGTGTTTCAAAAACATATGTGCTGGCACTGTCCAACTGTATTTTCCTTCTCCTCACGCTGGCTCGCTTGATGACGTGTGGATGCTCCTGCATCATACTCCTCGGCTCATAATATTTCATGGGCTCCTGTCCATGAGCTCCTGTACAGTTTGCCCATGCTTATGTATGACTTCCTCTGTCTCCCAGCTGGCATCTTCCACTGGGTGATTCCTCCATTTCACCAGGTATTCAAAATATTGCTTTCTCCTGGTCTTCTTACCTACTCGCTTGTCTAGTATACACTCCATCTGAGGCTTCTGTGCAACTGGCAATTGCTTCTGCCACTGGACCAATGGTTCCTCAGTTCCAGCTTCTACCTCATCAGCCCTGTACGGGTATATATCCAAAATATTGAAAATCGGAGATATCCCGATGCCCCCGGGAAACTCAAGCTCATATGTGTTCTCGCCAAATTTCTTTAGGACTTTGCACGGTCCAATCTTCTTCATTTTGAGTTTGTTATATGTTCCCCTTGGGAACCTTTCTTTTCTCAGGTGCACCAGAACCATGTCTCCCACTTCAAACTGAAGTTGTCTCTTCCATTGATTGGCTCTGCGCTTATACTCCTGATTGGACTTCATCAGTCGCTGCTTCACCTGCATGTGAAGTTCCTCCATCGCTTCAGTGAACTCTTCAGCCTGAGCACTGCTAGCTTCAGCCTGTCCTGACTCCCTGAGCTCAGAAACTCCCCTCAGCTGTGTTCCATACAAAATCTGGAATGGACTCTTGCCTGTACTTCAATTCACCGAATCGTTGTACGCAAACTCTGCCTGTGGCAATATCTGATCCCAACTGTTGTGATGTTCCACCACTAGGCTTCTCAACAGATCTCCCAGACTTCTGTTGACTACTTCTGTCTGCCCATCCGTCTGCAGATGATAATCCGAACTAAATGCCAAATTAGTTCCCATCTTTTTCCATAGCGTCCTCCAAAAATGACCTATGAACTTTGTGTCCCGATCTGAGACTATGCTTCTCGGCAATCCATGCAATCTAACAATTTCTTTGAAAAACAAGTTTGCGATGTGTGTCGCATCACTGGTCTTATGACACGGAATAAAATGTTCCATCTTCGAGAACCTATCTACCACCACGAAGATGGAATCAACTCCTCACTGTGTTCTCGACAAACCCAAAACAAAATCCATACTAATTGCCTCCCATGGCCTCTCAGGTATGGGCAATGGATAATACAACCCAGCATTCTGCTTTCGACCCTTCGCATGTTGACATATCCTGCATCAGTCAACAAAATGTTTAACATCGGCTCGCATGCCCGGCCAATAATATGATTCGCTCATCTTGGCGAATGTTTTGTCATGTCCAAAATGACCTGCTAATCCACCACTATGTTTTTCCTTTACCAAAGTATCCCTCATGGAGCAATTCGGTATGCACAATTGATTTCCCTTGAACAACAATCCTTCCTGGATTATATGTTCCAGCCATGGACTTCGATCCCTGAGAAATAGATTCTCAGCTGCTTCGTATGCTTCTCTGAAATCCGCATCACCTGCATACATATCTTTGAGGTTTTCAAAACCCAAGGTTTTGACTCTAAATTCCTGCAGCAATAAACATTTCCTGCTCAAAGCATCAACTACTTTGTTAGCAGTCCCCGAAATGTGCTTAATTGCAAACATAAAATTTTGCATGTACTCTACCCATTTTGCATGCTTCTGGTTCAACTTATCCTGTTGACTTACAAACTGCAATGCATGATTGTCATTGTACAGAACAAATTCTTTGGGTATCAAGTAATGCCTCCACTTTTTCAATGCCTGTATGATGGCATAAAACTCTTTGTCGTATGTGGAGTATTTCAGCTTCGCATCATCCAGCTTCTCGCTCTAATATGCAACAGGTCTGTCATCTTGACTCAAGACCCCTCCAACATCATACCCACTTGCATCACACTTCACCTGGAATGTCTTCCGGAAATCAGGCAACACTAGAATTGGTTGCTCTGTTATCTTTCGCTTCAACAGATTGAAGCTCCTTTCAGCCTCTGTTGTCCAATGAACATTTTTATGCCATTTCTTCACGGTGTCCATCATTGCTGCGCTAATTCCACTGAAATTCTGAATGAATTTCCAGTAGAAACTAGCCAATCCATGGAAACTCCTCACCTCGAAAACATTTCTCGGTGATGGCCAATTCTTTATCACTTCTACCTTCTCAGGATCCATCTTCAACTCATTTGCTGATATTACAAAACCCAAATAAATGAGCTCTATCTTCATGAATGAGCACTTCTTCAAATTGATCAACAGCTTCTCCTGCTGTAGCCTTCTCAGTACAATGGCCAATTGCCTCAAGTGTTCAGCCCTTGTCTTGCTGAAAATCAGTATGTCATACAGATATACAAGGACAAATTTGCCAATGAATTCCCGCAGGACTTCATTCATCAGCCTCATAAAAGTGCTCGGCGCATTTGTCAAGCCAAATGGCATGACCAACCATTCGTACAAACCCTCGTTTGTCTTGAATGCTGTTTTCCATTCATCACCCTCTCTCATACGGATCTGGTGATATCTTCTCTTGAGATAAATCTTTGAAAAATAATTTTCCCCACTCAGGCAATCCATCAGATCATCCATTCTCGGCAGTGGAAATCTGTACCTGATTGTGATTTTTTTTATCGCCCTGGAGTCTATACACATTCTCCAGCCTCCATCCTTCTTCGGACTAAGTACTGTCGGAACAACACACGGACTGAGACTTTCCCTCACCAGTCCTTTGTCTAGCAGATCCTGTACCTGCCTCTTAACCTCCTCATTCTCCTGAGGTGTCAACCTGTACATAGCTTTATTCGGCAAGTTGGCTCCGAGTATGAGGTCGATATGATGAATCACACTCCGCATCGGTGGCAATGAACGAGGTAGTTTGTCCACAATGATATCAACGAACTCTCCCAGTAGTTACTGAATCTCCTCTGGTAGGTTGTCCACTCTTGTGCTTGTCAGAACAATTCTCGGCTTCCTGACAACAAAGAATTGTGGATCTTCATTCTTGTCCATCTCTGTGAGAATCTCTTTCCCACTCATGAGAAGTATTGTACTGTACACTTCCGGCTTCACTTCTTTATATTTGATCGGAAGCAATGTGTGTGGTTTCCCATCCTTCTCCAAGGTGTATGTGTTCATCCTCCCGTCATGAACCACATTTCAAACATACTACCATGGTCTACCCAATAATACATGACAGACATCCATGGGAATGACATCACACAGGATCTCATCCTTATATTCACCCATTTTAAATTTAACCAAGCATTGTTTCGTAACACATACCTGGTGTCCTTTCTGCAGCCATGACACTTTATATGGACTCGGGTGATTGGTTGTCTCCAGCTCCAATTTCTCCACCATCTCAGTCGAAACGAGATTATCGGTGCTTCCGCTGTCCACTATGACCTTTCATTTCCAGCCCTTGGTCTTGCATGTGGTCCGGAACAGTCTGCATCTTTGCGCTGTGTCCTCCACCTCCTTCTCAGGTTTCAAGAGAACTTTGTGCACTGTCAGTGACTTCCCACTTCCAATGTCTTCATCCTCCACATCACGCCTCTGCGCCTCTGCGACGTGAGCTTTTCCTCTGTCCATTTTCCTGTCTGGACAGTCCACGGCCTTGTGTCCATCTTTTCCACATGTAAAACAGGTGATAATTCCTCCTCTGCCTCTTCCTCTACCTCGGGTACGAGGAAATGCATTGGCGTCAACATAATCTCCTTGCTGATCAGTTTGCTATCTCCTAGGCTTAGCATATTGCTGCCTCTGCTGTGAGGTTCCACCTTTTTCATCTTTTCCCTGAGGCCTCTTCCAATCCTCCTTGGGCTTTTGGGTTCATTCTTGGGCAATTGTCTTGCCTCGGGGCTGGCTCCTGCCTCGCCCTCGCTGTCCCTTCTTGCGGCTCAGCTTCTCTTCGGCTTTCAGAGCCATCTGGTACGCATCCTCAACTGTTCGGATGGTAACCATGCTCAATTCATCCTGAATGTCATACCTCAGACCATTCAGGTATCTTGCCACCTTTTCGTCATCACTCTCCCGATGACCTGCTCAGATATTGAGCCTATAAAATTCTTCGGTGTACTCCTTCACCGTCATCAGCTTCTGTCTCAGGTTTTGCATGTGTGTGAACAGAGTAATCTGGTAATCTCTGGGGATGAATTTCACTTTCATCTTAGCGATCATCCGATCCCAGCTCTTAATCTTTTGTTTTCCTTTGCAGCGCCTATCTTCCTGCAACTCATCCCACCATAAGGCTGCATGTCCTTTCAGCGTGGTAACAACGTGCCTTATCTTCTTGTCCTCTTCGATATCCTCATAATCGAAGTAGGTGTCGAGTGCTCAGATCTAATCCAGAAACTCTTCTGCATTTAGAATTCCCTCATAGACGGGAATGTCCATCTTTGTCTTTGAGCTCATCCTGGCGATGGCTCTAATCAATCTCTCTATCGAGGCATCTTCTGCTGTGACCTCTTCTGCTTCGTGTCCAGCTTCCTCTTCCACTTTGGAATCACTGAACTCCACTGCACCAGCTCCACGTCTTTGGGTGGTCTCCATCTCTTCGAGTCTCGCCCTGATATCTCGTATTTGTCACTCCATATCTGGGTTTCCTGCTGGCCTACCCCTTCTTCGAGCGTCCCTGTCTTCTCGATCAGGTGACTGCCTCTCTCTTCTGGGTGGCATGGCGAATTTCTTCTCTCTACTACCGAAGCAAAGAGAACTCTTTTCCGGCTTTGATACCACTCTAACGCAACCTGCCTCCAACAGCAGCTGCTTCCACCAGGACCTTCTTAACACACAGGCCCGAAGAGTCGAAGACTCTTCCAACTCCTCTCGTGAGTCCTCTACCCACAGTTAATTCCTCGACGATCCTCCCTTTGCTTCTCAGGAGATCAGGTTTCATGAGTTCGTGAAACACATATGCATGATTCTTATGCAATACAAAACCCCGAACCCCGATAGTCAACAGTCAACACTTCCGCACGTCAGGGATTTCTCTATCAGGAAATCGGCGATTGTGGTGTTGCGGTTCTCGCGTTCTCCAAATCTCCGAACCCCGAACTCCGATGACACCTGTCAACACCCACACTATCACCATGGGACCCATTGCACTTCGAGATTTTTCTAATCCTCCATGGTCCTTTTGACTTTGAAAAACGTTGATGTGCCAAATCCTGACTCCCCGGGGTCTCACGCCACCTGTCCCTGCTCTAGTCAACGACTCCCGTTAATTCGGGAAATCGGTAATCGCGAATTCAACGAGTTCAAAACTCTTGACTCTCCAAACGTTGAACACCGAACTTCGATGGGCGTTGGTCCTCCCCGCGCCTATGGGTTAGCTTCCCCATGGCTTCTCTATGATCTAACGGTCAGCGGGACTTCGCGAGTTCCTCTTGCGATCCCTGGCCGTCAATTCTATGCCTTAGAGAATCCTCCGACTCCAAAGCCCGTTTCTGTTCGAGCTTCTCCTGGGTCTGTTCCTATGACATTCACAACGGAACTATCCCTCCTGATCTTGATCCCTCTGACTCCTTCAGAGATTTTGCACGTGCCCTAATACTCGGCCTCAATAACTCTTGAAGTGTTGAGTATTTTCAGACCCTATGCACTCTATGCAACAGTAGTCCCACACCTTCCTTTTCTCAGACTAACTGTTGAGACTTCGTTCTTGACCTGCACTTCACCTACACGGTCTCCTCAACCTAATTCTATTTCTGGGTGAACGAGAATGAGAGCTTGACTGCTGAGCCCCCTCAACGCACTCTATGTGGAGGAATTCAACTACACTCTATGCAGGAATCTCTTGGCTCAAACAGAGAAACAATTGAAACTCATTCTCCTTTCTCACAGACTTTAGTAAACCTCTGAAATCATATACACAGCATATTCAAAAGCAAATGCATACAAAGGAAACAAACATTCATAAGCATATAAGCACATACACAGAGAAAACAACACCGGTCATGAAATTGAATCAAAAGCTCTTTCTATTAATCCAATCTATACATGAGGTCTCTCCACAAATTCTCTGCTCTGTTCTTCTTCTTGCTCTCGAATGAATGATTCTGAATAATAATACAATGTACAAAAGAGGGTGCCTATATTCCGTTTGCCCTCTTGAAATCTAAAGCTATCAAATCTACAATAAATTCCTATCTAGCAGCATTAAAACTAATAAATGCCTTCCTATCTATTATACAATACAAGTGCGCTTCATTAACTTTTCACATTAATGTTTGGCACAACCAGATCAAGGTGTTTCAAAAACAAATGTGTTGGCACTGTCCAGCTGTATTTTCCTTCTCCTCGCGCTGGCTCGCTTGATGAGGTGTGGATGCTCCTGCATCAAAACCTCCAGCAGAGCAGAGCTCTATTACAATAATATCCAAGACAAAATTTATCATACCCTCGACTCCTATTTATACTAAATATGTCTATCAAAAGAACCATCTAGAGGAAGATCCTTCTAGAAGAGGAAGCTTCTATTAGGTCTTCTTATATTGGACTTATTCTTCCTTATTGCTAGGCATTATTAATATTGACCTTTATTACATGGAAATATATTATTCTACCTAGGTGAGGGGTTAGGTCCCTAATAGACCGTGAGAGAGTACATGTTCATTAATCCCCCAACTTTTCTTCTATGTGAGGTTAACGAGGATTGTTGATCATTAATGGAGTTGGAAATCAATGGATTGATTTGGTTTTGAAGGATCTCACTTCAACTGACATGGATATATCCTACTAATTGATGTGGCCAGACCTTCCATGCAACAATTTTTTTCATATGCCAACATTAACCACCTTGATACACAACTCGTGTGAGTGAGTGTGTATTCACTATATTCAAATCTGATGATGTATAGCAGCCTTCACACAACCTTCAATTATGCACAGGAGACTGGATATTGATCGCCAAATTCATATCCATGGTGTCGAAGAAGTAAGGGATTCCACAAAAATTAATATCTAAGGAGTACGGTGCACATCCCCATGTGATGACATCTAATTTTCCTCCCCCTAAAAATATCACTCAACGACAACTATAACTCGAAGAAGACCATGGTCAGGGAAACAATGTTCACACAATATTTGATATGATAGTGTGAATAATCCTAATCATGTGTACATTGCTTAGTTTGTATTTCCAGCAATGGATTTCCATCCACAATTTGTATAAATATGCAGGACAACCATTGGTTTGTTGGAGTCATATTGAACTCCCATGTAGTGGTTGTTTTCATTTGTTTAGTAGCTAAGAATTATGGAATTCCAGAAAACCTAATGGCCAAGGAGTATGAGGAAAATATTTACATCCCTCCATTATAATCCTACATAATTTTATTTTTATTTCCATACCCTTTTTTAATAAAATTTTTATGTTACATTGATTCACAATAGGGTTAAAAACAGAGGCTAAGGATGTAGGTTCCTGATAGTTACTTTGGGAAATTTCTCACCCCTACCTTGGCCCTACTATTAATTGGGTATATTTTATTTATAGTTTGGCCTTACTTCTTGTATTATAATAATAATAATAATAATCTATTTTTAAGGTCACGGCCAAGCCAACACACCAAACTGGTGTATGAGACCCCCTTGTTTGTGGGACAAGGGACCCCCCTCGATTTGAATGGTAAAGTCTACAAAGGTATACATACCCTACCCCCCTCTGGATTTGAACCTGTGACCTCTTAAGAGGAAACACATGTTCTTAACCATTAGGCCCTATATTTCAATGATATTCATTTTTTTCAAATACATTTTTTTCTATACCATATCCATTTACTAAAAACATTTCCTAAAAAACACATCATTAAAATTTACCGAGAAACCCCATCTACAACCACTATGATGATCGAGTGTGGTATCTTGCTATGTCTCTAGAATGTACCAAAGACAAGGATTCTCAAACAAGTTTAACTTTTTTGTATATTAAAATTACATTTGATTCAACAATGTTCAATAGTTGTGGTTGTATTCTCTTCTTATCATTCTTTTCTATTTTATTAATCTCTTCGTTTGTTTAAATGTACAATTTATGTTTTTTAGTTAAATATTTATAGTCAAAATTAAATAAATTATGGTGTATCAAAACCTCCATAGGTGGTGAATCCCCCAGGCATCGAGCTCATGTTCTTTGACTGGCAAGAAACCCTCCCAAAATATCCCAGAAAAAAAATGATTTTGAACTTTTATTTGTTCTCTGAAGTTGGGGATTGAATGTGATCTGGGATAGCTTGTGGGTATGTGTGAAAAACAACAAAATTTATCCAGCAACAACCTCCCCAAAAAAAATGTTGTAGTGAATAAGTACAAGGAAGGGAGATGGGATTGGTTGTATCTGATCCTTCAATGATAAGTAACCAATCATTTTTGAAGTATAGAGAAGTCTAAAATTTTCCATGACAAGCAACTTAAGAGGTTCTCAGCTGCACTGCCCATGTTCGAAGAATGCCCTAAAATTGTTCCATACCCTACAATAATAGAAAGTATGACTCGACTAGGAACTAGAATTGGCTAGGGTTGAGACCTATAAAATTTAGAACCCAAGGGGGGGATCTTACAAGGGGAACTAAGTTTGTGCATGATAAGGTTACCCACCTAGTGAAAAGGCAGGAAAATTCTTCTCATGGATGGAAGAAATATGTATGCACCTTGCCTTGTAGAGAAATAGTAGCTATATTTGGAGAGGATTCAGAATTTGAATAAAAATGGGCATGGAATTGGAGCTTTGGAAACCTCTTGTTAATTGTATAATCCTGGTACAAATACCAACCCCAAACTCTTAGCTTTAGACTCAGCTGCAATAAATTCTGGCATACAATATGCATTTTGGGCATATGTACTCCTAGATTAACACAAATGGTAGTATACATAAAATTTCCAAACCAAAACAACTCTTAAAGTCATTTTTTTCTCCCCGCAAATATATCATCCAACGAAGACTATTACTACTAAGATGATCCTCACGTGATATCTAGTTCGACAACGTCAACGGTCCTGTGAATAACCAGGGGTCACGTATCAGCATTTACAGATGCTCGATTCCAAAACGAAACACAACCAGGATTTACAAGACGCGAAGTCACGAAAAAGGATGTGGGGCCGGGACCTCGTGGTATCGGGTATTGGCATTTGGAAGGGCCCAACACAAAACAAAATGCAACAATCCCCCGAGTCGCAATATGGTGAGAAATCTATGAGGCCCGCTACTTCGGGGTTTCGGGTATCGACAATTGGAAAACGCCAAACACCAAAACAAAATGAAACAGAAATTACTGAGTTGCGATATGTGAGAAAGGGTTTTAAAAGGTGAGCGGCTCAATTGAACAAACCAGCAGATGATTCGAAGAAGAAATTGCCAAAACAGAGTTTACAAACTCAATGACTCAAAATTATAAATGCAGAATCCACAGAGAGAATTCAAAAGACTACTTCTATTCAAAAAATGTGGTTCTTCAGATCACCACTCAATTCAAGAAATGATTTTAATCTATACCCGATTACAATTTCGACTCTGGTATTTAAACACAAAAAATTGCCCCTTCGATCTTCTAAAATATTTTAATCAAGGCGGTTAGATTTTGGATGCTTGAAAGGTTGAGGTGGCCACCATTTAAGAAACGTAAGAAAAATTAGTAATCGGTGGTTGGCCCTCGAGTCTTGAAATTTCAAGACGGCCACCGATGCACCATTTACATAGGAGGTGAAATGATTACATCCTCACATACTCCCTCTTAATCATTTCAGAGAAAAACGAATTGAAAACATGTAAAACAAAAATTGTTGTAAACAATGCATTACAGCTTGCAGACCCCAATATTATTTCTATGAATTTTAAACAATTCATTTCCCGAAGGCTTCGTAAATATGTCTGCAAATTGTTCTTCAGATCTACAGAACTAAACATAAATTTATCTTCCATTTACCATCTCTTGAATGAAATGATACCTTGTATCAATGTGCTTACTTTGTTTGTGAAAGACGTGATTCTTTGACAGTGTAATGGTAGATTTATTGTCACAGACAATCTGGGTTGCATCATTCTGATTATGTAATAATTCATTCAATACCCTGAGAGGATTCTGATTATGCAACAATTCATTCAAGACAATTCATTCTGATAGAGTCACAATGGGTTGTTTCTTTGATGCCCATGCCACTGCTCCAGATCCAAGACTGAACTCATACCCAAATGTGCTTGTCCTGTCATCAATGGAACCTGCAAAATCACTATCAGTATATCCGATCATCTCAAATTTTAAGATGGATGTGTATCGGATACCAAAATTAGTTGTTCCAACAACATATCTCAGGATCCTCTTTCCTGCTTGCCAATGAGTACTCTTTGGAGTCTCCATGAATCTTGAAATCAAACTTACAAGAAACATGATATCAGGTCTGGTTGTTGTTAAGTACATAAGGCTTCCAACCAGCCTCTTATACAGAGTTGGATCAACATATGATCCCTCATCATTCTTGCTAAGTTTAATACCAGTTGCCATAGGTGTTGCAGTTGGTTTACAATTCAACATTCTAAACCTTTTCAATACTTTATTTGCATAATTAGTTTGAAAAATGAAAATTCCATCATTAGTTTGATCCATTTCAATTCCAAGAAAAAACTTCATCAATCCTAAATTAGTCATCTCAAACTCTGCTTTCATGGCATTTTTAAAATCATCTACAGATAGATCTCCAGTAAAAATTAGGTCATCAACATACGAACAGATAATCAAAATTTTACCTTTCTGGTTTACCTTTGTATATAGAGTTAGTTCACTTGGACTTCTGTTGAATCCAACACTGATCAGGTATTCATCAATCCTACTATACCAAACTCTGGATGCCTGCTTCAATCCATATAAATCTTTCCTTAACTTGTAAACATTATCTCTGTGTTTATCAATCTCATAACCCGGAGGTTGTCTTACATAAACCTCTTCTTCCAAATATCAATTTAAGAATGTAGACTTGATGTCCATCTGATGCATGATTCATCTATTCTGAGATGCAATAGCTAATACCATCCTCATAGTGTCAATTCTTGCTACGGGAGCAAAAGTTTCATTGTAATCAATAACGGTTTGCTAACTAAACCCTTGAGCTACAAGTCTTTCCCTATACTTTTCAACTTCATCTTCTGCATTCAGTTTAGTCTTATATACCCACCTAACACCAATACTATTCTTACCTTCAGGTAAATCTACAAGATCCCAAGTGTTATTTCTTTCAATGGAATCAATCTCCTCATCCATTGCTTTTATCCAGACATCCTCTTTAGTAGCTTCATCAAAACTTACAGGATCACATGCCATTAATGAGAAATTTGAAATCTCATCTACTTCTTCATTCTGATCATACAATTCTCTTAAGCTTCTAGTATTTTTTCCTTTAATTATGTTTCTTAATGAAGCTAAAGTGGGATTTGATTCACTACTTACCTGTGAATTTGATTGATTTCCACCATATTCAGATGGCTCACAATGCTCATGAGTTCTGGGCATTCTAAATTGAGATGGGTTGAAATATGGTGCTTTCCTTGTTGGAATTCTTGCTACAGGCGTATGTGCATGTGGAACCATCTGTCCATCTCCTTCAACCTGCTCAGCTCCATCATCATCTTCACGGGGTAACACAACTCCCTCTG
>JZKD02S0648672.1:881580-911109 GCA_000966675.3 Picea glauca | reverse complement strand
GCTATCACAACAGAACTAGATACGATTTACCAAACAACAAAATCATTTTTTCTAATTCAAAAACAAACCAAATCGTTTATGAATCAATTCAAAACTAATGAAATCATATTCAAACGAAACAGAGCTATATTCGATCTATGAAACAAACCTTTAATTACTAATTCAACACAAAACAAATCATTTATATGCCAATTCTAAACTATCAAAATCGTTTTTGAATCAATACAGCCAAAACAGAACTACATTAAACTAATTCAGAGAAAACAAAAAACAAAACATAAATATATTTGATTTGAGCCAACAAAATCACTTATTCTAATTTAAGAAAGACATAATCATGCTAAAATTTAAACAAATCATACCATCCATTGTGCAATCAAATCGAATCATGGTGGTTGTATCTGCTTACACGTTTGTTTTCTTTAAAAATCACATACCCTGTAGATGTAAAAATTTGTTGGCAGACTAGTTGAATACCCTTTGAATTGATCAAGGGTTCAACAGGGGGAAAAGACGCATGGCTGGACGATTGAGAGAGGAGCTGTGGCCCAGGTCTGGAGAAGTAATAAACATTCTGGAAAATGCACACAGACCAAAACGCAACTTACAGCCATAGAAAGGATTTGAAAATTGACCTGTAAAGGATGAGCTAGATCTTTGTAACAACTCAATTTCTGGGGAAACCGACCATGATGAGGGTAAAGGGGATAAAAGAAGTTCTAGGTTTTCAATGGTTTGATCTAATTCAAATCCGTTTGCCCAGAATCGTTCATGCAAAAACGTGACTCTGGGGGAAATTTACGGGGGTAGTCTTCTCTGGAAAAATGAAACCAAAACTGACTCTAAACACCATGGGGGTTCAATTCGACCTACAGGAGCCAGGAGAGAACACATGGTCTATAGGGTAAATGGCGAGGGGGTTTGAAAGGGTAGGCACAGGACTGAATGCTTGCTGGTTTTCCCAAACAGAGGTAGCCCGAGATGCAAGGCAAGTGTTAATGCCTATTCATGTAAGGGTTTGACAGAGTAAGTTGAAACTATGCAAAACTATCATGCTATCATGGCACCTTGGTAAATCAAATCACTCACATCACAATCCAAGATTTTCACCCAATATCAAATAGATTATTCACATGAAAACCATAACATTCATAACCAAAAAAATTATGACCAAATATCCAATAATTATTTGCAAACCATAATGTTCATAACCAACAATTGGTCCGCAATAATATGTGTATGATTTAAAACAAAATAACATTTCGAATATAGCACCAAAGATTTGATCATAAAATTTATGCATTGTATGAGACCATTGCGCCACAGGTCCAATCATAATGTTAATGCGTTCTCATGAAACCATTGCACCAAGGCATTTGATCAAAAACAAAAGAACATCAAACCACCAATGTATCAAGGATTCAATCACAATCACAAGAATACCATTGCATCACAAACTCATGAAATGAAGTCAAATTAGCATAATCAAAATGCAAAGTGAGTAAAGGTTTGGTGTCTTTCCAACTGTGCGACTGTCATTGAGTTAGAAGTGAGATGACCACATAAACAATAGTAACCATAATAATCCAGTGACGATTTTTATGCCATCGACATGACTTCGAACTCAAAGTTTTCACGCTTGCAGTCGTGAAAACAAGAACCAAGGTAAGAGAGAAAATGCACGAAACAATAGTGTCATTTTATTCAAAGGTTGCGATGAAAATAAAAGTTTGCGAAACTCTGGTGTAGGCAAATTATAAGGACATTATAAAAGTGCGAATTGGCTGCCAACAAATCCTAGAAATAAATTCAGTTCACCAAGTAAGGACATTTCAAATTCTTGTTTCATCCTCCTAGCAAAGTCCTTACTCATTTTTTCATCATCATTCCCAAATATAATATCATCAACATATACTTCCACAATAATCATGCTATCACCAACAATTTTACAATAAATATTGTTGTACGTTGATCCTGTTTTGAGGCTTTGTACTTGTAAATAGGAATCTAGCCTTGCATACCATGCTCTGGGTGCTTGTTTTATCCCATAGAGTGCTTTCTTTAGTTTAGAGGCATAGTCTCCTTTATTATTTAATTGAAATCCTTCTAGTTTCTCAATATAGAATTCCTCTTCTAAGTTTCCATTGAGAAATGTTGACTTGACATCCATCTGCTATACTTTAATTTTTTTGTAGCTGACAAAGGCTAAGAACATCCTAATTTCCTCTAATCTGGCCACAGGTGCAAAGTTTTCTTCAAATTCTACCCCTTCAACCTGAGCATACCCTTTACATACCAATCTGGCTTTGTTCCTGATTACTTACCCATTCTCATTAACTTTGTTTTTATACACCCATTTAGTTCCAATGACATTCTTATTTTTTGGTCTTGGAACCAGTTCCCAAGTTTGATTTTTTTCAATTTGGTCCAGTTCTTCATTCATAGCATTGACCCAATTCTCATCTTTACATTCCTATTTGATTGATTTGGGCTGTGATAAAAGTGATATTCTTGTATGATACAACAATTGTCTTCTTGTCTACACTCCATTACTTTTATTTCCAATAATAAGTTCTTCAGGATGATTTTTTTGAGTTATTCTTTAGGGTGTATTTGTGTCTCTTCTTGGGGATTCTTCTCTTATCTCTCCTTCTTGAATATCTTCCCTGTCTTCACTGGTATCCATATCATCCTCTTGTATATATTCCTTTTTTTCTTTAATCTCTTATACTTATTTTGCTTTTGTACCAACTAACTCATCATCATATTCATCTTCATTGTCAAGTATGGTCTTTTGATATTTGATCTTTATTTTTTTTAAGTCATCCACCTTAACATATGAACTCTCAACAATCTTACGTAATCTAATATTGTATCATATGTATTCTTTCTTGGTAGAAGCATATCCAAGAAAGATACCTTCATTAGATCTAGCATCAAATTTTCCAAGATTCTCATCAAGCCTTTTGATGTAACACTTACTTCCAAATACATTGAAGTATTTTACCGAAGGAGCTCTCCCAAACCATAGCTCATAAGGAGTCTTATTACTATTACTCCTGAGCTAACCTCTGTTTAATATGTATATTGTTGTTCTTATAGTTTCCCTCCAATATCCATCAGATAATCTTGCTTCATTGAGCATATTCCTTGCAACCTCCTAGACTGTTTTATTCCTCCTCTAAGTAATCCCATTTTGCTGAGGTGTTCTAGTAGCAGAGAATTGTCTCTTAATTCCATGAGTTTCACAGAAAAGGTCAAACTCTTTTGAGGTGAACTCACCACCATTGTTTGATCTAAGACACTTGATTTTTGTCTCTGTTTCATTTTCAACAAGGGTCTCAAAATATTTGAATTTGTTAAGTGTTTCTGATTTTTCCTTGAGAAAACATACCCAAGCCATTCTAGTAAAATCATCAATGAACAACATAAAGTAGGATTGTCCTTGCAAACTCTTGGTCCTTGTACGTCCACAGAGGTCAGTTTTAACAAGCTCTAAAGGTTTTGAGGTTGAGTATTCTTTTGTTTTGAACCTTATTCTAGTTTGTTTCCCTAGTTGACAATGTCTACACATAGGATTTGAGGGCTTTTTGATGTTTGGAAGGTTTCATATTGCCCCAAGATTGTTGACTTTCAATAAATTGTCAAATTTAATGTGCCCCAACCTTCTATGCCATAGCCAACTTTCATCTACTAAATTTATATGACACTCCTCATTCGATTTTGTATTTAGTATATATACATTCTCAAAAGTTCTAGGAGTAGTACCCACCAATTTTCCTGAGTCCTCTCTCCTAATATCACATTTCTAGGAATCAAAGATGCAAAATTTCACCTGATCACAGGTTTTCCCGACACTTAATAGGCTAGGTTTAAGTTTTTCAACAAGCAACACATCCTTGGCTTTGAATTTTCCCAAATTCACAGTGTCTTTCCCAAGTATGTTACTTGAAGTGATGCAGGAGCATCGCCTTCAAAGTCAACAGTGCACATGTGGAGGCAAACAGATGACATCTCAATAATGAAATAATTTCAAATCGAGCATTTAACTTAGAATTTAATTGGTTGTTGAGATATTTTTGTAAACAACATTTTTAATATGTAACTTGTTTGTAAAGTCTGGAAGGACTGTAAGGGATTGCAGATATGGAGTGTCGACTCTATATAGAAATAACTAGTAGTTATTGTAATAGGATAGAGTAGGTAATAGCTTTGAATTTGAAATGATAGACATCAAAATAGGACGAGAGATCTTGTGGAGCGGTCCTTAGATAGTTTTTCAGTATTGCATTGTAATAGATTAGAACAGATAGACAAAATAGAGAGATCAATAGAGCAAAGTAGAATAGCAGAAACACTATGTATTTTGTTTTTCATGAATGAATAGAACAGAAAAAAAAAATTCCCAAATCCTTGGACTGTGTTCATTTCATGAGTGATTGAATGAATGTTGAATTTTGTGTTTATGATCTAGTTTACTTTGTTCATATATGATTGTTCAAGAGAGATTGATTGTATGAGTTCGTGACAAAACTGGCTGAGTTTCAATCGTTTCTCTTCTAACACTTACATGTAAGGTGTGAATCTCAAACGCAAGGAGTGCGTCGAC
The DNA here is from genome assembly GCA_000966675.3 of Picea glauca. Classification (NCBI taxonomy): domain Eukaryota; kingdom Viridiplantae; phylum Streptophyta; class Pinopsida; order Pinales; family Pinaceae; genus Picea; species Picea glauca. The sequence continues at coordinate 906,500 of JZKD02S0648672.1, read as the reverse complement.
TGAGTCTTGGATTGACTCAGAGAAGTTCAGAGAGAATCAGAGAAACTCAGACCAGGTGCAAGTTGTGCACAACGTCTAGAATCCAACAATCTTTGAAGGACCAGTGCAGAGGAATGCCAATTGGGAGAGAAGCATTTTCTTTTCAAGAAAATCCTTCGAACTGAGTTATTTGAAATCCCAAGAATGCAAGGTGTGCATGGGAGATCGAAATACTTTCAAGGATAGAAGCTCAGAAGCGATAACACTTTTCATAAGTGTTGATGAGATCCCAAAGACAGATTTGTCAGGAGAACAAAGGTTTGAAACCTTTGAAAGTAGATAAATCTTCCAAGGCATAGAGATATCAGAAACTCAGGAGGAAGAACAGCCATGACTGGTAGATCATCGTGAAGAAGATCGACAGTCATCAGATCAGAAGGAAGTGCATGAGACTTAGCACTTTGCGTACAAAGGAGAGAGAAGCTATGGGGGTTGAAACTTGAGATTCCTGGAGTCCGGAGACCTATAATAGAATCTCTATCATCCGATCAGTGTGATATATCTGAGTCGCCAGTTCACTGGGAGTGAAGACCAAGCATCAAATCACCAGGAGGAAGCACAACCGTTGATTGTTGTAAGCTCAGGAGGGAGAGTGGATTGAAACTTGAGATTCCCTAAGTCCGGAGTCCCAGAACGCCGAGGTGGAATCTTATTTGTTCTATTGATCAGGCATGAGCTGTTAGATATCGTGAGCGCATAAAGAGTCAAGTTTGAGACTTGAAAATTCTAGAGTGCGGAGAGTCAGAGAGCCGGAGAATATCTGGACCGTTGAAGCCAGGAGGGTATGTGTCAACAACTTGGAAGATCTAGAGGAAGGCGGAAGTTGAGACTTGAAACACATGAAGCCCGAAGAGCCATGAATTGTTGATATGGGAGGAGACACTTGTTAGAAAATCTCAAACTCCGAGGAAAAGCTAAAGTGAGTTTTCAGTTTGAGAATTGAGATCGTCGGAGTGCGAAGACTCGAAGTCCCTAGGTAAGATATGGACCATGAGATCGAAGGGAGATGTGGTGTGAATCCGTGAACTCCAGGTAAAGTCCCGAAGTGACTCATAATCATTGGATCCAGAGAGACATGGTGCAAATATGTTAAATCCAGGTAAATCCCTAAAGTAATCCTCGATCATTGGATCAGGAGGACACGCGTCAAGAGATATTAGAATCCGAGTACAATACATTGGAAGAAAGACTTTTGAAATTTGAAATCTCATAATTCTAGAGACCTGGAGGAAATCTTGACCGTTAATTGAGAAGGGGCCATTGGACCATTGATCTATCTTGAAAGGTCAAAAACCCAGCTGAATGTAGGACAGTTGATTTACGGGACAGGTGTTCGTAGATTGCTAATTCAATAAGGTTGGAGTATGGAAGAGAGCTGAGTTTGAGATTTCAAACGCCCGGAGTCTGGAACTGTGAAGAGGACCTTGGTCGTTGATTCAAGGAGAGATGATCTGGTCCATAGATAAGAAGGGCACAGATATGAACATCGATTTTGGACGTTATCGTCAAGATTATTAGATCGACTATCCTGTGTCATTGTGGGGACACAATTTGCGAGGAGGTTAAGAAATCGAAGGTGGGTCGTAATTCGAACCATGGTTTCATCTGGAGGACATGTGTAAGCTGGAGGATCATTGCGGGCCCAAAACAAGTTTGACTCCAAACCGCTTTTGATCGCACCCCCAATCACATGGTCATATCCCCAGGTCATATCAAGAGAGGGTCAATCCGAAAATGAGCTAACATTGACGCTCTGAGTTTTTGCGACAGAGCGAAAGGTAAGGTCGTGGGTTGCTTCCATACCTGCACCAGGAAGCCAAGTGGGCCTATGTTTAGATACAAAGGGGGACCTTCAAGGTTCTAGAGAGTATTTTTACTCGAGAATGGGAGATCCAAGACTAGGAGGTCACACAACCCTATGGGGGATTAGGGGGGCTGCACTGGGTGGTATCATATAAGATTTTATGTTTGTTTGTAGACAGGAGTAAATTTGGTATCATTTGTGGTATCAAAAAAATTTGATTTCTGTTTGTAGGTGACACAGTGAAATCATGCCACCTAGAAGGCACAGAGAAAATGCAAAAATGGAAAAAGAAATGAGGCGACTATAAATGAGATTGGACGCCATGGAAACAACATAGAGAAGAGCACCAAACATTGGTGATGTCAGTGAAGCTGAGAGCGAAGAAGCAGAGGGTGAAGAAAATGTAGCAGAGGATAATGCACAAGATCGCTTGATAAAATTTATTTCAAAGATAGGAGCCAGAGAAAGAATAGAGGTACCTATGTATGAGGCCAATTTGGAAGTTGAAGAATTGTTAGATTGGGTATGTTCTATGGACAAATACTTAGATTACAAATATATCAAAGAAGACAAGATGGTGAAGCATGCAGTGACAAGACTAAAAGGTCATGCAGGGTTATGGTGGGATGAATTGCAAGCCTAACGTAGGAGAAATGGTAAGAAGGAAATTAAAAACTGGGATAGGATGGTAGCTAAGTTGAAATCCAAATTTATCCTGAAGGATTACCAAATGAATCTTTACCGAAGATTGTAGAACCTGAAATAGAGGGGTTTATCAGTAAAGGAGTAAACTGAAGAATTTTACCAACTGAACATCAGGGCTAGACAGAAAGAGAATGAAGATGAGAACACAACCAGATACATCAATGGGTTGAGATATCAAATCCAAGAGGAGATCAACATGATGTATTTCAGTAAATTCAAGGATTCTTATCAATTAGCCTTGAAAGCTGAAGAAAAATTGTCCTGGAAGCAAAGCCAACGAAGCAGAGGAGGAAATTCAAGCAAAGGCAAGGGAACCAGCAGAGAGAAGTTCCAGAAGTCGAAGCCTGAAGCTGAAAAACAACATAGTCACCATGAGAAGGGTGGAATTTCTAAATAAGGATAGAATGGAGGAAGAAGTTCTTTATCTAGAGGTAGAGGAAGATGAAGAGCCAGAGGAGGCATGGTTAAATGTTATACCCGTGGAAAGGAAGGAAATAAATCTTGGGAATGTCCCAATAGAAAGAGAGAAGGCGGAGAAGCACACATTGTTGAAGCACAGAAACATGTGGAAGTAGAAGCAACAGAAGGAGGAAGAAACCTCATGATGAGGAAAATTCTTCTTAAACTAGAAAAGGAACCAAAGGAACCAATTTAGTGAACAACCCTGTTCAGAACTGCTTGCAAGTTGAAATATAGAGTTTGTAAGGTGATCATAGACATTGGGAACACTGAAAATCTAGTATCCATAGAGATGGTGGAGAAGTTGGAGCTGAAGATAATTGCACATCCAAAGCCATACAAGGTATCATTTTTGAATAAAGGACATCAAGTAATGGTAAGTCAACAATGCCAAGTTGAATTTAAAATAGGAGGTTACAAAGATGAAATATTATGTGATGCAATTCCTATGGATGTATTTCATATTTTATTGGGGAGGCCGTGGCAATATGATTGAAAGGTTATTCATGATCGAAGGAACAATACCTATACCCTAGAAAAGAATGGTAGGACACATATGTTGTTTCCCATAGAAGACAATGAGAAAAAGAGAGAAGCTAGTTCAAGCATACTTCTCATGAGTGGGAAGGAGCTCTTGAATGAAGTCAAGAAGGAGAAAGAAATGCAGTTTGTTGTAGTGAGGAAGCCTAGAGTTATCCTTATGAATACTTATGTGGAAGACTTGCCTGTAGAAATCCAGGAACTATTAGAAAACTTTGTTGATATAGTCATGGATGAGTTACCACACTCATTGCCACCCATTAGGAGTATAAGCCATCATATTTACCTTATTCCAGGAGCTATTTTACCAAACAAATCAACTTATAGGTTGACACCTAGAGAGAATGAGGAAGTCAAAAATCAAGTCCAGGAGTTGTTGGATAAAGGGTTAGTCAGGGAAAGCCTAAGCCCATGTGTAGTACCGACTTTATTAAGTCCAAAGAAAGATGGGGGATGGAGGATGTGTACAGATTCCCGAGCCATCAACAAGACAACCATTAGATACAGATTCCCTTTACCAAGGATGGATGATTTGATGGAATTCCTAAGTGGAGCAAGCTATTTTTCCAAGATAGACTTGAAGAGCGGATATCATCAAATATGAATGAGAGAGGGAGATGAATGGAAAGAAACATTCAAGACAAATGAAGGATTGTTTGAATGTTCGGTCATGTCGTTTGGGTTGAAAAATGCACCAAGCACATTTATGACGTTAATGAATGAAGTGTTGAAAGACTTCATAGGTAAATTTGTCATAGTCTATTTAGATGACATACTAATCTTCAACAAGACAAAGGAAGAACACTTAATACATTTGCAATCAGTGATGGAAAGGTTGCAACAAGAGAAATTGTTGATAAATCTAAAGAAGAGTTCTTTTATGAAGAAGGAACTTATGTATTTGGGTTTCATAATCTCTTCAAATGAATTGAAGATGGACCCAGAAAAAATGAGAGCGATCAGAGAATGGTCGTCGCCGAGCAACATTTTTGAGGTAAGAAGTTTTCATGGGTTAGCAAGATTTTATAGAAAATTTATCAAATATTTCAGTGGCATATGTACACCCATGTTGGACACTATGAATAAGAAACATAATTCCTTTAGTTGGACGGAGGAAGCTGAAAAACGTTTCAAAGTGTTGAAAGAGAAGATCACAAAGCAGCCAATTTTGGTGTTACGAGATTTTGGAAAAACATTTTAGGTGAGATGTGACGCAAGTGGATTAGCTATTGGAGTAGTCTTGAGTCAGGAAAATTGGCTAGATGCTTATTTCAGTGAGAAACTGAATGACGCCAAGAAAAATTATTCCACACATGACAAGGAATTTTATGCAGTGATTCAAGCTTTGAAAAAATGGAGGCACTATCTAATCCCTAAAGAATTTGTCTTGTACAGTGATAATCAAGCTTTGCAATTTATTACTAGGAAAGAAAAGTTGAATCAGAAACATGCAAAATGGGTAGAATTTATGAAGAATTTTACTTTTGTTATTAAACACATTGTTGGAACTGCTAACAAAGTCGCATATTCTTTGAGCACGAGGAGTTTGATTGTACATGAATTCTAGGTGGAGACCTTGGGGTTCGAACACCTCAAGGAGATGTATAAAGAAGATGCATATTTTAAAGAAGCTTACGAGGCATGCAAGAATCCTTTATTGGGAAACAAAATCCCATGGAATGAATATTTGATTTAGGATGGATTATTGTTCAAAGGGAGCCAATCATGCATTTTGAAATTCTCAATTAGAGACAACCTACTGAAAGAGAAACACAGTGGAGGGTTAGCTGGACATTTTGGTCACGATATGACATTTGAACAACTGAGCAATTTGTATTATTGGCCGAGCATGAGAGAAGAAGTGAAAAAGTTTGTGAACAAATGCAGAATTTGTCAGTATGCAAAAGGAAGACAACATAACATTGGTTTGTATCAGCTATTACTAATTCTAAAAAGGTCGTGAGATGCAATCAGTATGGATTTTGTTTTGGGATTGCCTAGAAATAAAAAAGGGAGCGATTCCATACTTGTTGTGGTAGACAGATTCTCAAAAATGGCACATTTCATACCATGCCAAAAGAGAAGTGATGCCACACACATCAAGAATTTTTTTTCCAGAGAAGTAGTAAGACTACATTGATTTCCAAGGGGCATAGTTTTAGACAGGGACACCAAATTCGTTGGACACTTTTGGAGGACTCTATGGAAGAGGATGGGGATGAACTTGTCCTTTATTTCATCATATCACCCTCAGACAAATGGATAGATTGAAGTAGTAAACAAGAGTCTGTGAAACTTGTTGAGGAGTTTAGTCACTGAGCAAGGTCGACAATGGGATCAGATTCAGGCACAAGTAGAATTTGCATTCAACAATTCAGTGAACAGGAGCATAGGAAAAAGTCCATTTGAAATTGTGTATGGTATACAACCAAGAGGGATTACAGAGTTGAGATATTTGAATCAAGATGAGTTCAGAAGTGTTGGAGCAGAGGATTTTGCAACAAAAATGCATAAACTCCATGACAGAGTCAGAGAACAGCTACAGGAAAATAGCCAGAAATACAAGAGCAGAGTTGATCAAAAGAGGAGAGAAGTTCAATTCGAAGTTAGAGATGAAGTTTTATCTCATTTGAGAAAAGAAATATTCCCAAGGGGAACACACTACAAGTTAAAGATGAAGAAGATAGGACCATGCAAGATTCTCAGAAAATTCACAGCCAATGCTTATGAGATTGAGTTGCCAGACAATGTTTGGATATCGCTGATATTCAATGTTGTAGACCTGTATCCTTATAGGAGGGTTGAATAAGGAGAATTAGATGATCAGAAAGAAATTCAGTGGGAAGAGCAATTTCCCATAGCAGAAAAACCTCAGATGGAGAAAATTATTGAATAAAGGGATGGAAAGAAAACCAGGAGGAAGACATATCTTGAATATTTAGTGAAGTGGAAAGATCATCCAATGGAAGATGCAAGTTGGGTCACATAACCTGATATTTTGAATCATGGAAAGACAATGTAGGAGCTCATGGACAGGAGTCCATGAATTTTTTTAATCAGAGGAGTATGATGCAAGAGCATCTCCTTCAAAGTCAACAACGCACGCGTGGAGGCAAACAGATCACATCTCAGTAATGAAATAAATTCAAATCGATCATTTAACTCAGAATTTAATTGGTTGTTGAGATATTTTTGTAAACAACATTTTTAATATGTAACTTGTTTGTAAAGTCTGGAAGGACTGTAAGGGATTGCATATATGGAGTGTCGACTCTATATGGAAATAACTAGTAGTTATTGTAATAGGACATAGTACGTAATAGCTTTGAATTTGAAATGATAGACTTTAGAATAGGATGAGAGAGCTCGTGGAGTGGTCCTTAGATAGTTTTTCAGCATTGCATTGTAATAGATCAGGACAGATAGACAGAATAGAGAGATAAGTAGAGCAGAGTAGAATAGCAAAAACACTATGTATTTTGTTTTTCTTGAATGAATAGAACAGACAGAAATTGTCCCAAATCCTTGGACTGTGTTCATTTCATGAGTGATTGAATGAATGTTGATTTCTATGTTTATGATCTAGTTTACTTCGTTCATGTATGATTGTTCAAGAGAGATTGACTGTATGAGTTCATGACGAAGCTTGTTGAGTTTCAATCATTTCTCTTCGGACACTTGTATGAAAGGTGTGCATCTCGAATGCAAGGAGTGGTTCGACTGAGTCTCGGATTGACTTAGAGAAGTTTCGAGAGAATCCTTCGAATTGAGTTATTTGAAATCCCAAGAACGCAAGGTGTGCGTGGGAGATTGAAATCCTTTCAAGGATAGAATCTCAGAAGTGATAACACTTTTCATAAGTGTTGATGAGATCCCAGAGATAGATTCATCGGGAGAAAAAAGGTTTGGAACCTTTGAAAGTGGATACATATTCCAAGGCAGAGAGATATCAGAAGCTTAGGAGGAAGAACAGTCATGACCGTTAGATCACCGTGAAGAAGATCGACAGTCATCGGATAAGAAGGAAGTGCACGAGACTTAGCACTTCATGTACAGAGGAGAGAGAATCTATCGGGGTTGAAACTTGAGATTCCTAGAGTTCAGAGACCTGGAATAGAATCTCGATCATCCAATCAATGTGAAATATCTGAGCTGTCAGGTAACTGGGAGCGAAGACCAAGCATCGGAACACCAGGAGGAAGCACAATTATTGATTTTTGTAAGCTCAGGAGCTAGAGCGGCTTGAAAATTGAGATTCCTTAAGTCCGGAGTCCTGGAACGCCGAGGTGGAATCTCATCTATTCGATTGATCAGGCGTGAGCCGTCAGATATCGCGAGCGCATAAGAGTCAAGTTTGAGACTTGAAACTTCCGGAGCATGGAGAGCTGGAGAGCCGGATCATATCTGGACTGTTGAAGCCAGGAGGGTACGTGTTAGCAGCTCAGAATATCTAGATGAAGGTAGAAGTTGAGACTTGAAACACACTAAGCTCAAAGATCTGAAGAGCCATGAGTCATTGATGTGGGAGGATACACTTGTCTGCAGATCTCGAACTTTGAGGAAAAGCTGAAGTGAGTTTTAGTTTGAGAATTGAGATCACTGGAGTGTGAAGACCCGAAGTCCCAAGGTAAGATCTGGACCGTGAGATCTAAGGGAGACGTGGTGCGAATCTGTGAACTCCAGGTAAAGTCCTGAAGTGACTCACAGTCGTTGGATCCGGAGAGACATGGTGCAAATCTATTAACTCCAGGTAAATCCCTGAAGTAATCCTTGATTGTTGGATCAAGAGGACACACATCAAGAGATCTTAGACTCCGAGTAAAAGACATTGGAAGAAAGAGGTTTGAGATTTGAAATCTCAGAAGTCCGGAGACCTAGACGAAATCTCGACCATCGATCGAGAAGGGGTTGTTGGACCATTGATCTAGGTTGAAAGGTCAAACACCCAACTGAATGCAAGACCGTTTATTTACGGGACAGGTGTCCGTAGTTGTGAAGAGGACCTTGGTCATTGATTCAAGGAGAGCTGATCTAGTCCATAGATAAGAGGGGCACATATATGAACATCGATTTTGAATTTATCTTCAAGATCCTTAGATCGATGATCCCGTGTCATTTCGGGGACAGAAGTTGCGAGGAGGTTAATAAATCAAAGGTGGGCTACAATTCAAACCATGGTTTCATTTGGAGGACACATGTAGGTTGGAGGAGCATTGCGGGCCCAAAAGAAGTTTGACTCCAAACCGCTTATGATTGTGCCCGCAATCACATGGTCATAGGCCCAGGCCATATCAAGAGAGGGCCTATCCGAAAATGAGCCAGACCTACACCAGGAAGCCGAGTGGGCCTCTGTTTAGATACAGAAGGGGACCTTCAAGGTTCCAGAGAGTCTTTTGAATCGAGAATCAAAGATCCAATACCAGGAGCTCGCGCAGCCCTATGGGGGAGTAGGGGGGCTGCACCATGAAGCATTGTCACCAAATGTAACTTTAACCTTTTGTTTCCTTAAGTGCAAAAACTTGTCCTTGTTTCTTGTCATATGTTTTGAGTAACCACTATCAACATACCAAAGATATTGTTTATCTTGGGCTTTCAAGGCAATAATACATTCATCTTTTGATGTTTTTCCTTTCCAAAGCTTCTTTTTCTCTCTAATGAACTTTGGTTTTTATGAGACTTCCATTAATCTATAATTACTTGCTTTATATCCATAATTATGACATCTAAAGCATTCTAACGTCCCTTCTTGTAGAGGTGCAAAGGAGTGATAATTTATTCTTTTAACTTGATCTACTATTTGGTTATGTTTAAGTTTATAGTTCTTAACGCTCAAGTTTTTCCTTCCATATTCTCTATAATTCATAGCTTTGTGTCTGAAATTAGAGCATGCAAAGCAAGAACCAAAGAAAATGTGAGGATACCTGTTTTGATAAACCTTCTTTGGTGTTGTTTTATATTCCTTCTTGATGGGTGGAAGTAATCTTCTGGAGTTCTGATCATTGCTAGTATTTTCTTCATCTTTCTTTTTGAATGTACTGAGGAGAGCAGTTGCATAAGATTTTGAGTTAACTTGGCTTTCTTCTTGAGAATAATCTACTCCACTTTTGTTACTTGAATCCTTTTGTGTGGTAATAATCTTATCTAAGATTTTAGAGCTATTTTCATATCTTGTTTGAATAAGTTTTGTATCAAGCTCTTTTCTTAGGTGAACTAATTCTGCCTCGATTCTTTCACAGGTTATATGTTTCTCTTTAAAAGAATTTTCTAGACTTTCTTCCATCCTATTTGATTCTAGGATTTGGTTTTTTAGGTTGCTCATGAGTTTCTCCATATCCTTTTCTTTCTGTTCATGTTTTTCTTTTTTTTCAATTACAAAACTTTTCAATTGTCTATATATGTTTTTGTATCTTCTTAATTCATCCAAAGCACTGAGAATTTCTTATTCCATATTAACCTATGCTTCATCTTCTGACTCTTCCTCATGCTCAATTTCTTATATCTCATTAGATTCTTCAATACCTAGAAAAAGGACCTCATCATCATCACTGTCACTAGACTCTGATGAACTATTTTTTTCTTCATTTGAAAAAAAATTATTTTTCCCTTTGTAATACTTTTTCTTGTAGTTGGTTTTTCCCTTCTTCTTGTATTGTTTATTTGTGTCTTCTTCATCTTCAGGGTCCTCCTTGGGATACAGACACTTGGCTGCAAAGTGGCCAATCTTTCCACAATTAAAACATTTGAAAGACATCTTGTCTTTGTACCTCCCTGATCCTTTTTGAAGTTTTTTAATAAAATTGGCTTCTTCTACATCAGATTCTTCATGATGGTTGGGTTGAGGTTTTTGCTTCTGATTTTTTGTTTTATTGAGAACCTTGAAGGCCGCCTCTCCTTTTGGGAGGCTCTCATGACCTAATTGTAATTCATAGGCTATGAGGATTCCATACAATTCATCCATGGTGAGTTGATCTAGATTATCTCGATCTTCAAGAGTGAACACTTTAGGATTATTTAACGTAGGTAGTGTTCTTAGTATCTTTTCAACTAACTCATTGTCTGACACTTCTACTCCCAAACCTATGATTGCATTAACAATATTATCAACTGTTTCGAAGTACTCTGATATATTTTCTTCATCCTTCATTTTTAGACCTTCATATTGTACTTTGAGAGTCTGAAGTTTGGCCCTCTTTACCTTCAAATCTCCTACATATATAGTTTCCAATTTATCCCAGAGTTGTTTTTCATTTTTACAGTTTAGTACTTTAGTAAGGATCTTCTTACTCAATCCAACTTGTAGTGTGTTTAAAGCCTTTGCATGTTACCAAAATTTCTTCATGTCCTCTGCTCCTGTGGGAATGACTTTTGGAACATCATATCATTTTTCAACTAATTTCCATAGTTCAATCCAATGGACATCAAATAGTTTTTCATTCTAACACTCCAAAAAACATAGTCTTCACCATCAAATAGGGGGATTTTTAATGACATCTTTAACTGCTGATCCAATCTGATGTATATTTCTCTTCAAGTGATTTAAAACTTTAGTGAAGAGAGCTTCTATGATACCAATTGAAGGATCATATCATGTCACTGAGAGGGGGGGGGGGTTGAATCAGTGACACAATAATTTTATCAATTTTTTCTTTTGTTAATGCAAACAAAATTTTAACACAATATGTTATCATGGAACCCAATTGGGAAAACCACAAACACTTTTCTATTAATTGCAAAATTTTGTTTTACAAGTTACATAGAAGGAATATGTTCTTCCTCTTTAGATCAACACCCACTGATCATGATGCACCCACACCCATGTTCACTAGATCCAACTGGTAGGAGCTTACAACCCCCTATTTAGTCAGCTACAACTGACAAGGAAGCACCTACTCCCTTACAGGATCCAACCTACCCTTGCACCTCCCAACCACCCTTAATTTATGAATCTGGAAAACTTATGTATCATGTCTTGACTGCTCCTCTCTCTGCTTCTGTCATCCGATCTTCAATGTGTCTTCTGCAGTCATTCAATCTACTTCAATTCTCAACCCTCTTATATATGCCTTCATCATAACTCTTCATGGGAATTCACACCCTTTCATGAATCATCACACCTCTTTGTCTATTGCATAATCATTTTTTTAAATAGCAGAGTCATGTTTTTTCAAACCACACATCTATTCAATCTTTATCTTAGATTTTGATGTCTACTTTAATTCATAATAAAATTCTTCTTTAAACTAATATTCACAAACTTTGATCAACAATTATTATTGATATACTATTTGTCATGAATTGTTATTCATCAACCCAAAGATCACCTCCCAACCACCCTTAATTTATGAATCTGGAAAACTTATGTATCATGTCTTGACTCCTCCTCTCTCTGCTTCTGTCATCCGATCTTCAATGTGTCTTCTGCAGTCATTCAATCTACTTCAATTCTCAACCCTCTTATATATGCCTTCATCATAACTCTTCATGGGAATTCACACCCTTTCATGAATCATCACACCTCTTTGTCTATTGCATAATCATTTTTTTAAATAGCAGAGTCATGTTTTTTCAAACCACACATCTATTCAATCTTTATCTTAGATTTTGATGTCTACTTTAATTCATAATAAAATTCTTCTTTAAACTAATATTCACAAACTTTGATCAACAATTATTATTGATATACTATTTGTCATGAATTGTTATTCATCAACCCAAAGCATCCATTGAAAAATGTGGCTTTATTTTACTCACTGTCTTTTGTATTTTTATTGTGCAGGTTTTATCCAACGTTTTGGTAGTCTTCGACATCTGGACTTTTATTCAACTGACGACAAACTTGGTGATCCTCCATTTTGTCATTCCACTAATTTCTTCAACAAATTGGTGGTTTCATGGTTAGTTTCCACCAACCAAAACATCCCTTAAGCCCACGGTTACCCATATGACCAACGTGCAATGTATATATATAAAAAATATATACTTTCAACGAATGGTCGAGATCCTTTCTCATCATATCGATAGAATGGTCGAGATCCTTTCTCATCATATCGATAGTTATTGTCGCTTTGACCATAAGGTAGGGGGCCTGACAGGTCGTCTATATATAAAAAATATATACTTTCAACGAATGGTCGAGATCCTTTCTCATCATATCGATAGAATGGTCGAGATCCTTTCTCATCATATCGATAGTTATTGTCGCTTTGACCATAAGGTAGGGGGCCTGACAGGTCGTCTATATATAAAAAATATATACTTTCAACGAATGGTCGAGATCCTTTCTCATCATATCGATAGAATGGTCGAGATCCTTTCTCATCATATCGATAGTTATTGTCGCTTTGACCATAAGGTAGGGGGCCTGACAGGTCGTCCCAGGCTCTAGGATGGTGATCTTCTAGTGAAGTCCAAACACCTAGAGTCCCCACCATACCTTTGCACTACTTGTGAAATAGTCATATTCAGGGTTGTGTATATAAAACCAAATAAAACTTTTCGCACTTTCAATGTGGGATTAATCCAATTGAATGAGTTAATCAGCATCGTCGATCACTTGATCGGACAGTTGCTGAGTCCTTGCACCATAGCCAAAGCTTTGAATTTAGAAAGCTCGAACAAGGAGTTCACCTTTAAATCTGGTTGTGGGTTGAGATGTGTATCAGTACTGTTGTACTTGCCAGATTCATCAAGTAAGCATGTAATAGAACCTACACTCTTTCCACAAGCAATATCATCATTGACACTGTCACCAACCATCATGACTTCGCTTAGTGAAACTGCCCATGTTGTACAGATATGGAGCAATGGAGCTGGGTGTGGTTTATAAGGACGAAACTCTCTTCTTAGAGATGGACTGAACTATTTCGTCCCAAACTGCAAATGGAACAAATCAATAGATTCCTTTATGTTGCGAGTGATTAAACCCCTTCTTATTTGTCTTGAATCAAGAAACTCACAAAGTTCCAGTGCTCCCGACATTATCTGGAGTCGCTCATGGGCCTGGCGCTCGAAGTCAGTGATAATGGTGTAGGCCTTATGTTGTCTGTCGAGGCTCCACTGCTCAATCTGGTGAATTATGCCAATGCGGGAAGTATTTCCAGACTTAATGTCAGCATGATCGTCTCCCATAACCATGCGCTTCATTAGAGAAAAGTCTATAACTGGGATGGTCTGGGTTCCATCCATGTCGAACACCACTCCCCTCAATTTTGGCTTAACCCGGACATCGAAAGAAGTACTCATATGAACACTTGCAGAGGGAGAATTGAATCCTGTTGCCATGGCCAACCTGTGCATAAAACTTCTCAACAACAACATTTCAACATTTCCTTATTCTCAGATGGCTTTAATATTTGGAAGGATCACATTAGAATTTCATCAACACTCATCATAGCCCTAGCATTATCAAATTCCCCACAGTAATTTGGAGCAGAAAATATGGTGACCAACTGCCTGTCTGCAAAACAATCATATCCATTTTCTACAATCTGATGAGCACGACAGATAATATCTAGGTTATGCCTCTGTAGAAATTCAGTCACTTTTGACCATTGATAACTTCATCTATCCCTGTAAATCAATAACCTTCTCTTTTAGTGTTTCAATAAATCCTCGAGAACCAAAACAAAGTCCACCTCGCCAAGGTTCTTCATCAGTATCACTAGGACTATCCCCAGATCCATCAGTAGTTGGGCCATCACCTACAGAATTGAAATTGTTTACATAATGCACTTCATCTAGAGTTTTGTGTCCATATCTTGGCAGCCCATCTTTCTTTTCACATGCATCTCAATCGATAGAAGTCTAGAGGCCTGCAGATTGTTTATACATGGACAAATACTCTTCCAGCATTATCAAGCAGAGGTCTACTGTAAAAGATCAGTAATAGGATAGTTAGTATGAGCACCAGGATAGGCAAACACCAGCATTGGAAAGCAGAATTCTACTGTAAGAGATCATTAATAGGATAGTTAGTATGAGCAACAGGATAGGCAAATACCAGCATTGGGAAGCAGAGGTCTACTATAAAAGATCAGTAATAGGATAGTTAGTATGAGCATTCTCACAAAGACAACCCCTGTCTTCCAAACACATCACGGAGCTTGAAATAAGAGTACCTCATAACCATCACAATCAACAGGTCAACATGTTCTTCTCTGTTTTAGATTTATATATATGTAACAGTGTCAATGTCAATGCCATCAATGCCAGCCTCGTGTGTTGCCATATTGAAAACACTTGTAACCTCTTAGGGAAGTAGAAAGTATCTATTAACAAAATCAATTTTTTTATTTATTTTTAATTATTATCTATATACAGGAGTTATATATATTATTTATGGTCAACATTAAAATATTTTTTTTAAATGTTAATTGTCAACTCCATATTAAACATGGAAATAAATAAATAAAAATTACTATACAGTGTTGTTTCTGTTAATTAGTGTTATTTTTGTTAATTGAACAGTGTTGTTTGTTAATTGAATGGAATAATGTCCTTACATACTTTAACCTTGCCACGAATACTGTTTGTTTGTTAATTTAACTTTGTTGCTTTGAGATAATGTAACTTGATTGGCTACATGGTTTTGGTTATTGTTGATCGTTACACTTGGTTGTACCAGTACAATATAATTAAGAAAATAGAATATTTTTCTCTTATCCATTTTATAAGATATATCTGTAATAGTTGCTTAATTAATCAAGCACACTCTCCACTTTATTTACTCACCATGTTTTCAGATATTTTATAAAAATTGCCCCTACTTCAGCTGAAAATATAGTTAAGAGGAAACCAAATAAAAAAGACCCCATTTCTATGATATTAACAATTAGTAATTCAAAAACTCTGCCTTTTCATAATCACGGGTTCTTAATTTTTTTTTTTAAATGTTCAAGTTTCCCTGCAACAAAAAAAGATAAAATAGAAAATACATGTAAAACGAACCAAACAAAAATTAATTTACATCTCCTAGCCGTCGACAGTTAATAGAAATTCGTAAGAAATGAATTTGAATCGAGAACGCCATAATTTGTAGTTACCAAGAACACGAAGTATTGTTTTTAGTCGACAGTGGAGGGTCCCGGGCCTCATATTTAGAACGACGCAACTTGATTGTGTTTGATAGAAGTTATGCGACAGCTTCATACAAAATACGTAAACTGAAAAGAGTTCCATAAACATCGGTGTGATTGGAACCCACAATAGTTGTAGAATAAACCACCACGTTTTACTAACGAGCCTATCGCTGTAAGCCAAAAAAAAGTGTGCATCCTTTCCATGTTTGTATTATACGTTCACTGAAGTGTCGCATACTGTACAAAAATGTCGAAGACGCAACCGAAACATAGTAAAAGTAGGTTCATAACTTTGAAAAAGTTCGGCACATAACAGTATACTGATAAATTGTGAAGCAAGAAATGCAATGAGAAAGAATAGAACAGAAAATAGTATATTAAAATATAAGAAGAAGAGTACAAAACGAGTACATGAAGAAGTTCTGAAGAAGTACTATGCAAAGGGAAATAATTGAGTTAAATAGGCTCAAGCAAATCAAGAATAGAAAGTTCAGCTGGCCAGGACAGCTGGCAGTGTACAGTCAGCCTGTTGAGGTTACATTATATTTAACACTCCCTCTTAAACTCAACAGTTACAAACATCAGCACTGATTATGCCTAAGTGCTGTCTTAGAAAATCAAAAACCGATTTTCCTAGTGGCTTTGTAAAGATATCAGCAAGCTGATCTCGAGAACCACAAAATTGTAGTACAATATCACCATTATTGACTAGCTCGCGTATGAAATAAAAACGAGTGTCAATGTGTTTGTTTTTCTTGTGAAACAGATGATTTTTAGATAAAGCAATTGCTGAAGTATTGTTATAGAAAATAGGAGTTGGATCATTTTCTGTATGTGACATATCTTTCAATATTCTTCTCAGCCACATAGCTTGACAAGAAGTTGAGGTAGCAGCGACATACTCTACCTCTGCAGAAGATATTGAAACAATTGGCTGCTTCTTTGATGCCCATGAGATTATGTTCGTGCCCAGGTGAAAAACATGTCTAGATGTGCTTTTCCTGTCATCTAGGCTGCCTACAAAATCATTGTCTGTGTAACCAGAAAGTTGATTACTATCAGATTTAGTGTAACATAAGCCAAAATTGAGAGTTCCTGCAACATATCTCAAAATTCGTTTCACCATTTTCCAATGAGAATCTTTGGGGGATTCCATGAATCTGGAAACAAGGTTGGCTGCATACATAATGTCAGGCCTAGTTGTTGTAAAATACAACAAACTGCCTACTAAACTTTTGTATAGGGTAGAGTCCACTGTAGGGCCTTCATCTTTCTTGCTAAATTTTGTGCCTAGAGGTATAGGGGTTTTTGTTGGATTGCATTCTTCCATGCAAAATCTTTTGATGATGTCTGTTGCATACTTTTGTTGACAGACAAAAATGTCTTTGGTTGATTGATCAACCTCAATCCCTAAAAAATATTTCATTATGCCAAGATCTTTCATCTCAAACTTAGATTGCATGGCATGTTTAAAATTTGTTAACTCAAGATTTTCAGTATAGATCATGTCATCAACATATAAACATACAATCAAAATTTTACCATGTTGATCTATTTTGGTGTAAAGAGTTGGCTCATTTTGGCTTCAGCTGAAACCACTTTTGATCAGGTAAGTGTCAATTTTATTGTACCAAGCTCTTTGAGCTTGCTTTAAGCCATACAAGGCTTTCTTCAACCGATATACTTTGGCTGGGTGCTCTTGAACTTCAAATCCATGTGGTTGATCAACATAAACTTCTTCTTCTAAGAAACCATTCAAGAATGTTGACTTGACATCCATTTGGTATACTTGTCATTTGTGTTGGGCTGCTATGGCCAATAGAGTCCTTACGGTGTCTAATCTTTCTACTGGAGCAAAAGTTTCACCATAATCAATACTAAGTTGTTGTGAAAATCCTTTGGCAACAGGTCTTGCCTTGTGTTTTTCGATCTACCCTTTTTCATTGAGTTTAGTTTTGTAAACCCACTTGACACCAATACTCTTCTTGTGACTTGCAAATCAACAAGATCCCATGTCTTGTTCTTCTCAATGGATTCAATTTCTTGGTTCATGGCTTGAACCCAATGTGGCTCCTTAGTTGCTTCCTTAAAATATGTAGGTTGACATGACATTAAAGCAAAAAGGTTGTGTTGTTCAAAGTCATCCAACTGTTGATGGATTTCTCTCAAACTTCGAGTTCTCTGATTTTGAGGTTCAGAGAATGAGTCTCTGCTGGAAGTTGAGTTATCCTGAGAGTTTTCAGGTTGTCTTTGTACTTGCAATCTTGGAAGAGAAGGTTGAGGTATTGACTGTTCTGAATTTTTTGTGTTTTCAGAACTTGGCAGCAATGGATTTTGGCTATCCATTTGTTGATTTTCTGAATCATTCCAGAATTGATTTTCCAGAAATTTTACATCTTTGTTGAGAATTAGTTTCTTGGAGATTGGATTGTAAAGCCTGTAAGCTTTAGATGTTTCACTATATCCAGTGAAAATACATTTCTCACTTCTGTCATCAAGTTTCTTCCTTAATTTGGAAGGTATGTGAGCGTATACTATGCATCCAAATGTCCTTAGATGTGCAACATTTAGCTTTGTCCCACTCCATGCTTCTTGAGGGACTTTCATCTTTAGACTTCTGGTAGGAGATCTATTCAAGAGATAAACTGAGCATGTTACTGCTTCAGCCCAAAAAATATTTGACAAACTTTTTTATTTGAGAAGTGTTCTTGCCATGTTCATAATTGTCTGATTTTTCCTTTCAACCACTCCATTATGTTGTGGAGTATATCTGGTTGTTGTTTGCATGATAATGCCTTGTGATTTGCAGAAATTTGCAAATTCATTGGAGTTGTATTCTCCTCCTCCATCGGACCTGAGTGCTTTTATATATTTGTCCCTCTGTTTTTCAGCTTCTGCTTTGAATTCTTTGATTTTTTCAAAAGTTTCAGACTTGTGTCTGAGAAAATAGATCCATATTTTTCTGTTAAAATCATCAATAAACGTTAGAAAATAAAAGCTACCACCTATGGACTCTGTTTGCATTGGTCCACATAGGTCAGTCTGAACAAGTTCAAGATGTTGTTTGGCTTGATTGAAAGACTGTGGAAAACTAGTTCTCTTATGTTTTCCAAGTATGCAAGACTCACATGGGGGAATTTTCTCTTTAAAGATAGGAAGACCTTTGACCATGGATTTCTTATAAAGAAGAATTAGACTCTGAAATGGTAGATGTACAAATCTTGCATGCCAAACCATTGTTTCATTTAGGATAGATGGACTTTGTGTATATGGTTGAATCAGATTTGCAGTTCTGAGGGTAAGGGGAAACATTCTATTCGGGGTCATATGGATTTCAGAAATCAATTTTCTGCTAGGGTTTTTGTCATATATTTTGCAAGATGCTCCCTCAAAAAGTACCTTATAGCCATGTTCAATGAACTTTCCTACACTTAGCAAATTATGTTTCAGATCTAGAACATGATAGACATTGTTTATGTCTTTCTTTACATTATGTTTAGTAAGAATATGAACAGTTCATTTTCCTTGAACTTTGACTAAAGAATCATTTCCAAGTGTAATATCAGATGAGAGTGAAGAATCAATGCATGAAAGTAAATCTTTGTTACCTGTCATGTGATTGTTGCATCCACTATCCAACAACCAGAGATCTTTAGGTTGTTGTTGAATCTTGTCGCACAAAAGAAACATACCTCCTGAGTTTTCGCCCGTGTGATTTGACACATGTGCTCTACCTGAGAGTTGATCTATTTGCTTCTTCCTGCATTCAGATTCATAGTGCCCATACTTTTTGCAGTAATAGCATTGTATGCTTGTTTTGTCATTTGATCATCTCCCTCTGCATCTTTGAGGCTGAAAACTCTGATTATGATTATGTGGTATGTGTGCTTGGAAGTGTTGATTCAGTTGTTGTTGTCTGTGTCCTCCACTGGAATGAGGATTTTTGTGACTGCTCCATCTTCCTTGGTGATCTCTGCCTCGCCCTCTGCCTCTCCCTCTGCTGAAGGAGAATTGTGTTTTGAAAGCATTGGCGATTGACTCATCAGTGAGATGCAGTATGGTCTCATGTGTCACCAAAGAACCAATTAGTTCATTTGTTGAAAAACATGACAGATCCTTGGATTCAAGGATTGCTGTTACAACCATTTTGAATTTATTTGGTAAACTTATGAGGATTTTCTCAACAATTCATTGATCAGTAATGGTTTCACCAGTCAATCTGATCTGGTTCATGATGCCCATGACTCTGGTCATGAACTAATCCACATTTTCGGACTCTCTCGTCCTTAGAGTCTCGAATTGCATCCTCAAGGTCTATAGTTTAACTGTTTTGACCTTGTCATTTCCTTGGTAGGAAGATTTAAGGATGTCTCGGGCCTGTTTTGAAGTACTAGCACCTGTGATTTTTGAGAAAATCGAGTCATCCACATAATGTTGAATCCAAAATTTATCTTTATTTTCTCTATTTCTCTACGTTGCCTGAGCAATTTTTTGTTGGTTTGTCATGGTGGACAGGTCTGCTGGATCTGGTTCCACATATCCATGATCCACTAGATCCCAGCACTCTTGTGCTTGCAAGAAGGATCTCATCTGAAGAGAACAGAACTTATAGTTCTTTCCAAGAAGAATTGGACCCTGAGTTGGTCCTAAATTGCTAGACGACACCATATTTTTAAAAAATTGTGCAAAAAACAGAAGGAAATTTCCTATTTACCTGTCTCTTTTGCTGAAACCAGGTATGTTGATTTCTTGCAGGGATGTTGGAACACTGTGTTTCAATATTTCACGAGTGTTGACGTCGCGAATTTTGGCTTCGCGAGTTTTGACCTCGGAACTTCGTTAGGCGAGACCTTTGAACTCTTATCACTCCAACCTCTGATAGCCGAAATGCCGAAGAGGGATTAACGACCTTAGATTCGCCCTTTGTCTCCAAACAATATGACCACCCACCTAAAGGTTAATGTGTTGCTGGATTTTTGCGAATCGGGGAATCGCGATGCCTTCGCCAGTTCTTTGTCCCCCAATTTGTCGAAATCCAAAATATCCTTGCGCTAACACCTTTTTGGGATTTCGCGTTTCGAGACTTCGTGTTTCCCAATGTTGAAAGCCCTTGACCCTTCATCCTTTCGATTTCTGAAATGCCGAATTTCGATATCCTCCTTTCATGCTTTCGGGACTTCAAATGCCGAAATGCTGAAATTTGCCTTTGGACAATCAATGGTCCAGATACTTTGATGATCTGATGGTCCAGATCCTTTTGGGATTTTGCGAATCGGTATTTCGCAACTCTTGACTTCTCATCACGTTGTTCTCTAAACCACGAACTCCGAAATGCTGATTTGCCGAAATGGCTAAGAGTCCTTCTCTTTTCGGAAAATCTCACGAAATCCTAGATTGCTGCCACGCGTCTCCTCAAGATGGAAGGTCCTCCTGTGTTTTGGGATTTCGTGACTTGTGTCCCCCGATGACACAAATCCTCTATCAACTTGAAACTGCGGTAGCTGAAATACCGACGGTTTCCTTGATCTCCGCCACATGTCCCAATCGAATGGACCACTGTGATCTTTTTGGGATTTCAGGACTTTCTCCATAGAGTGTCGCGACCTTCGTCAACAATACCTCTGATATCTCGAACTCTGAAATGCCGAAAAGTTGATGGCACTTGTATCTACTGCCACTAGTCCTCTGAGATGGACGGCTCACAATCCTCTCAGGATTTCACGATTTGTGATGTCGGGATTTCGCTTAGCGGGGTTTTGGAGAGCAGTCTCCTTCACTTGTCCAACTCCCAATCCCCGATTTCTGATGGGATAAGATCAACTGCTCACGATCTTTCACAATCCAACAGTCCAGAATAACTCATGATTTTGCGATTCACGAATTCTCATGGAAGACCTCTGACCTTGGAACCCTACGAGTCAGCGAAACACCAAGATCTCGCCACGCATGCGTTGACGAACGGTCCTGATGATTTCGGTATTTCGCGACTTCTTTCTTCTATGCGTTGTAGAGGAGTTAAACCTCGTGCACTTTGTCATGGATCCGAATGGTTGTCGGTCCTCTGCACAAGATCTGATGGCTGAAACTCTTTCGCCTTTTCTGCGCTCGCTTTGTCCCTTCTGAACTGGATTTCCGCCTTAGATATGTTCGCAGGACGAATCTTACGGCTGCGATGGCTATTCTTTGCGCCTTTGACGTGTTCTTTGCGACTTCTGCAAAGATTGACCGATCTTTCACTGATTTGCAAAGATTTTACGAGATCTTTAAAGGTTTGTTCTCTGCAACAGCCTTTGACAGATTTGAGAGAATTCCTGTAATTCTTTAAATGCTTCTTCTTTCTGTAACAATCCTTCACGAATTTGAACAAATATCCATGAAATCTTCAACGTTTCTGCCTTCTAAAGGTTTTCTTCATGAATCTTTAACTAATTTTGAAAATTGTACAAGAAACTTTACTGTTTCTCCATCTGCAGTCTCTGCTTCCTTCTCGTGTTTCTGCTCCTTGAAACTTTCGAGCGTAGTATGCTCTGCAACGTCGGTAAGCTCCCTATGACGATCTTTTGAGAGTATGAACGGACAGCTTTCCAAGCTTTGTGAAAAAGTCTATGAAGCGTTCTCTCGTGATCCATGTAAGCTCTTTGTTGTGAGGATCCTGTTGCTCTCCAACCTATGTGAAGAGGCTTACTACTATAGCTATGATACCATGATAAATTGTGAAGCAAGAAATACAGAGAGAAAGAATAGAATAGAAAACAGTATATTAGAATATAAGAAGAAGAGTACAAAACGAGTACATGAAGAAGTTCTGAAGAAGTACTATGCAAAGGGAAATAGCTGAGCTAAATAGGCTCAAGCAAATCAAGAATAGAAAGTACAGCTGGCCAGGACAACTGGCAATGTACAGTAATCCTGTTGAGGTTACATTATATTTAACACATACAAATCACTTCAAATAACTAGGAAGCTACCTTAGTTACACTACTCATGGTAATGATATCATTGGAAAAAGAAAAGAAAAAACGAGAGGCTACTTATATACCGAGACTATCGAGAAGATTGTTTTCACCTCGGTAAGCAACATTATAACAATTGTTGCTGGCAATGCTAAAGTCCTCCATGGCAATGAGAAGTGCTCCTTCATAAGCTGGGCAAGCTGAACATTGAATTCATTTATGTAGTACTTATTCACATTTTCTATCAGATGCCTGAGGTCAGCGGGTCGATTCTCAATTGTAATGTTTGTAGACACTGACCTTGCACAAGAAGACATTTTATTACAACAATTCCGATGTAGAGATCATGTCTTTGTTTCAGCGTAGCTATGCCTCATCCCTTCATTACAAGATCAAATCTCAAATAAACATGTAGGAATCAGAAATTACAGCAAGCAAACAACAGAATGGGATAAAACTGAAGATCATAAATTACATGACTTAGAAAGCAGTCTTCCTGTCAAAGACTTCATAACAGCTGTAAGATTACATAATGGGAAGGTCATAGCCTTCTAACCCTCAGATTTACTGAGACACCGGGAGTCATAGCTAATGCTTCTTTAAGCATACAAAACAATTCCTCTTTCCTCCATTCTCTCTTGAACCTCTTTTCAATAAGAAGTGGAGGAGTTACGAACTACCCTTCTCGTCCAACTACTAATCTCGACAAACTTGAAACTAACAACTAGTCTAGAAAGAGCCACATCAACTACTATTCTAGAATTTCAGGGTTATTACTATTACTATATACACATCCACCTTAATATTGTTATAAACACATCCAGGTGAGCAGTATATACATTTGTTTATAAGTTACTGGATCAATTTTCTAAGTTAAAAGGACAAGTAAGGAAATTATAGGTTTATACATTTTTTTTAGATAGTGAGGTATTTATGGAGTTAAAAACACAACTGTAATACCTTTTAATTAATTTGAATAGCTTGACATCCTTTTGCAACCTCTCTATGAACTTTACTTCAATTTTGTTGTGGTCAGGGTTTGAACTTTTTGCTCAAATCCATAGTAGAGAAGATAGAGCCCAGATGCAAATGGAGAACTGATTTGGAGAACCCTGAGTATGTGGATAAATAGAAAGGATATGTGGAATCTTGATTATGAATCAGATCATCCACAAATAACTTGAGCTTGAAGATCTGCTACTCAATGGATCTTGCGGAAAGAACCCGAGTGTGAGGATCTCTTAAAGGAAAAGAGAATTTTGTCATCAGTGGGAAAAAATCCTTCTATAAACATAGATAACCCCTTGTGACCTTATGATGCCTTATAAATACATGTTTTTTTAGTGTATACGGGCGTTGTTCAATGTTTTATGGTTGATGAGAAGTGCTTTTCTTATTTTGTGGGAAATCTTACTTGAGATGCATCCCACAATAAACTACCATTAAAAGTGTAGACTTTAATTGAAATTAAACCAATTTACCATAAATTGAAATTTATGGAAACAAAAATGGAAAATGATAAAATAATGAAAACATAAAAGGAAATGTTAAGAGAATGTCTTGAACCCATATCACTTGTCAAAATACAAGAGTTGATCTAGATTGGATCATTATATTGTTTGTTATTTATATCAATCCTTTCAGAGTGGGAAAAGTGGGAAAAATTGGAGGAATCAACTTGCAGAGCCATTTTAGTGGGAGATTCGAGTGTGGAAAATTAGGGTCTGGAACCTTCTGAGGCTATTTTGAGGCAACAAATGATATTTTTGTGAGATAAAACTGTTTCATCATAGCTTGGACCCCGTGATGCTATTCTACACATTGAGACCTTTCCAATAATTTTAAAATTACATCAATCAAAGCTCATATGGAAAAGTTATGCCTCCCGCAAGTTGGCCTACCATGTTGGCCGCCATTGTATGAGAGGATGAGACGTCATCCCTTGTTACTCACACATATGGGGCTAACCATGTATGTAATTTCAAGAAGATTCTAGAAGTTCCAAAACCCTATCACAATTGAGGGTTGAGAAAATAAAAAAAACTACCCCTAGTTGGATATCGGACTATGTTAAATACTGCATCACTAGGAAGAGAAGGGGTTCCATTCTTTTGTATTGTATCTTGTTCCATAGATGAGTAGAACATATGAGAGTGGTATTCTGTGAGCATAACAGAGGAGGAGAGATTTTGTAACATCCATACAAACCACAGGTCAAAGGAAATTCCATGGAAAGTGTTCGACAACACAGGTATTCCAACAGAGGACGAACACCTTCAGTAACCACTCACATAACCAGATCAAAGATCAACACACCGATGTTTTCACGTGGTAAAACCCCTA
>JZKD02S0648672.1:849555-864433 GCA_000966675.3 Picea glauca | reverse complement strand
TCCTTTGAGTTCCTTTCACTCCTTTGGTTCACCTGACGCAAGTCACAGTATCCACTGCATAGTTTTGGTCCATGTCATGTTTTGTTGTTGTGCCTCAGTGTTCAAGGGAAGTATCCACCTCGAGAGTCAGCCATCCCAAATATATTTCCTCAAAACCTGTGTCATTCCATGTCCGTTTGATCTACCAATTACATTTCTATGTATATTTCATGTCGTTGATGGGGGATACATCAAGGCTCTCCCTCGATGAGTCTATTCCCGTCGACTTCAACACATCATCCGTGAATCAGGCTTAGAAACTAGTTAGTACTTTGGGACTTGCATGTCTCAATGGCAGGCCTCCTCACATTCGACAGTAGGTTTACATCATCAGCCTCTGATCGGATGATTCCACGGGTGTTCGACCTCAGCTTATCTATTCACATTCACTGGAATGTACTAAGGTACCTTGGGAATCATTGACATTAATGGTGATTTCCCTCACACTTGTTAACGGTTCACACCATTGGCCGGTAATCAAGTGGTTTCTACCATGTTCGACATCAGGACATCTATTCACATGGTTAGAATCATCCCACATTGGGATCGGTAAGAAGACCCTGGGTTGAGTAATCACTTTGATATATACTTTTCCTAGGTTACGAAGGAATTTCTATTGGACAAATAACACATACATTGTTACATAGATACACTTTGTAGTGGTCGTGGCTATGTCTTGTCATATCATAGATCCACTGTGTATCCTTCGGGGCTGCGATCAGTCTGAGTCATCAGAGTATAGATCCACATTGTATCTTCGGTGGCTATACCTTCTCATCAATACAATTATGGATCCGCAGTGTATTTTATGGTGGCCATATCAAGTCTTGATCACCCAAGCATAGGTATGCCTGCCTTGGGTTTTGAAATATGTCATGATATTTGTTGGATGTTTGTGTGCAGCTTCTGTCGGGTTCTCTAAGTCTATACCCTTTCTTGAGCATCTACAAAGAATTTCATTTATCAGTTCGCATCTTCTAACTTCATACTTTGGGGGGAAATCTATTACACCTCAATATTGCTCACTTCGATAAGTGTCGTAAGTGTCGCAAGTTGTTCACAAGTGTCGCAAATATTGTTCAAGCATACTGCCTTAATGATGACACTAAGGAGTCACTTAAGACACCTCATACACTTGATTTGGAGGAGAGGAAATGATTAACTGGAGTCAAGGAACTTTTATCACCTGAGAAGAGCTCTTAAACAAAGGTTTTGAAGGTGAGCGCTCCTTTACATCAGCCTTAGGAGCACTAACGCTCCTCTATAAGGTCTCAGGGAGCGTTATAACGCTTGTCTTCCCCTCAAAAGGAGAGCTATCCATCCTTGGAGCGCTGGCACCCCCCTCAAGCTTCCTAGGGAGCGCTATAGCGCTCTGATGCCCCTTTTGAGGGAGCGCTGTCTAATCTGAGGGAGTAGTTGGCCCGTTGAGGAGAATAAGGGAAGGATCTCTCAAGTTTAGAAGGCAGTTGTATTCGAATTCTTGGTTCCATCAGAAGATCCCTGATCCAAGGAGGGAATTCCTCAACTTGTTCTAAAGATAACTCAAGAGGTTAAGCTTCTCTTAACCTATATAATCAGGCTCTATGGTGGTGAAAAGGGGGGAAGAATTTCTAGCATGAAACCTATGATCTCATAGGAAACACACAGTCAGTCAGAGGAGAGTGATCAATGAAGCTGCTATTATCCAGGTTGTGGATCTTTCGAGCAAGGGTTGGATGAAGGGGACTTGACAAAGCTATCTCATTCACATCTACGATTGTAAGTACTATTGTCGTTATTCTCATTAATATGACACGCTTGGCCTGTTTCTTTCTAGTTTGTGTCTGATTTTACATGAACTTATCATTGATAGATAGATCTATCTTCAAGCTAATATCAATAGAGTAGGAAGTGGTCATACTTTGTTTGTCTATAGGACTCAGTGAGGAGCGAGAGTTTGGAGCTCGATTTGGAGCATGCAGGGACAAACATCGATAAAAAGGTATTGCTATTCTCCTTCCTTCTCATGTGTTAGTTTGTATGGATTTGAAAGGAAGTCAGTGTCCACATTAAGCACTTTCTGTCTTAGAGTAGGGTCTAGCTCTTTGAGGCAATCTACCTGTCGACAGGGAGATTTTCCTACAACATCAGTGTTGTGAAGAAACAACAACCACTCACTTAAAATTTCAATCTTAGTAGCGGGTACACATTTCTTTTTCATAAGGCATTACTCCTTAACATTTTCGTCGTCGCGTCCTCACCAAATAATACTCACATTCCTATCTCCATTTTTCATCAATGACAATGGTTCATAACATCATCGACATGAATTAGCATCTCCTCATCGCCCTCGCAGGCCTGCCCATATCTAAAGACGACAACATGCCTTTTCTCTCTCCCCGTCATAGCCCAACTGACATCATTGTAACCATTTATGGGTTGCACGTCAACATTACATTTCATGATAGGCCCCCGCATCGACCAATACCTAAGACTATCTCCCCTCTACACATGGCAGGTTAACAGTGATGACAGTTTTTGGTGGAAGATTTTCGTCGTCGAAAGTTTCATAGCGCACTCCTCCCTACCGACACTCTTAGTCAATGATGACACTACCCCTATCTTCGAATGATTGCACATTAACTCATCCTACAAACCAGATGATCTCGATTGTTGTTGATTACCTTGCCATTGTTGATTTGGTGCTTCTCATGTAGCGGGCCCCTATAATTATCTTGGTCTCTCATCAACATTAATAAAGATAATATTAGTGCTCAATGGTCATGTTGATGAAAGTGAAAAAGATTTATCTTTCAAAATTTAAACCTTGTTATTAATCTTAAGTAGCCAATCACGAGTTATCATCGTCGGAGGTTGTTTTAACCCTAAATTGCACCACACATGCTTACCTGGCATCAAGCCATCTCATATCCTTTCTTTTCCAAAGCATTGTTGAACAACTCTTTGAAAATCCTCTTTTATAAAGGCCCACGTGCCCTACTCCATTACTGCACACGTGTACACGCTGGCTGACCCAAAACAGCCCGCGTGGACTGACAAAAGCATGAAAAAAGGAAAGTTTCCAATAGAACACAAAAGCTATGGGTGAGTCAACTAAAACTCCCGACCATGCATGGCTGAGGGTTCGTCCAAATACCTAGCTCCTTCTAGCCTATAAAAGAAGGGTTAGGGGTCCCATTTGGAGGAGGAAAAAATATACTAAAGAAACTCTACCCATTTACGTATTCCCATTGTCCCAACCCTTTAGCCTTTCCTTGTGCCAAAAGAGATTCAAAGAAAAGTAGTTGGAGGATAGTAGAAGAGGAGCCCAGGATCAGGTTCAAGTAGCAATGGCCGGTCTCAACTTTTGTAAGTTGACTCATTCAAAGTAATAAATAAAATGCTTTTCCCGTCCCAATTCATGAACTTTTATAGTTTGATTAGTATATGTTTGGATTTCTAACTAGTTATTATATAAGTAGGATGCATGCATAGTTGTTGCTTGTCTTGGATGCAGGTCAGATTTGGAGGGAGTATTGCAAACAAGTAATCAAGTACAATGGAGGATCGACATCAAACGTTGAGAACGAGGTAGGTTGATATTTCCTTGCATTTACTAAGAAAAGGGGATTTAAATCTAGGGATGAAGGTAGAAATTAGTTTCTCTTCAGTTATATCTACATGCAAAGTCTGAACTCTATTTTCTAGTCCGTAGGGAGATTTCCCTCACAACAGAATTGGTGACCATACTGGGGAGACTCTCTAGGGTTCCTGGAATTTTATTTCATTTTTTGGGTAGTTTTACAGACTATTTTTTCTTGCCTATTTTTTCTTTTAGTTTCTATAAGGTCTAAGCTAGCAGGGAGTCTGGTTTTCCCTGTCTTTTGCTTGACTGTGTTTTTCAGGACCCATAGAGGTACATGTGGCCTGCATAAGATCTGCACGCATGTACCTGTGCCCTACTCTCTTATAGCCCACATGTGAACACTAGCTAAAGAAGTAGCAGTAGCGTGTAGAGTTCAGAGAACTTATGAGGCAATCATCCTCTTCCTTGTCAGAATCACACATTCTCAGGGGGTTTTCTGGAATTCTGTCTGAGTCTTGGTTGTGTGCAGTCCTATGTCAGATTGTTTTTGCTTTATCATTTTTCCTTACATTATTTTTTTTTCTGTTAAAAAGAGTGTCCAAGCCTTCAAGGGATCTTGGTTATCAATATCAATGGTCTCTTCCTAGTTTGGTCTGTCTATTTTCATTTATCCTCAGAGTTTAGATATACACACAGCCTGTACAAGGTCAGCCCGCATGTACACACTCTTTGTCTCTATCCAACGCGCCTTCGCACGTGTGTTGTTAGATTAAAAATCACGTGCTTGTATAGGATACTTTTTGTTGAGGGTAAGGCAGCCATCATTTCCCTTGATAAGAATTATTCCTCTCAGGTGTTTGAATCTCTGTTTGAGCAGTCATTAGCTTAGGATTAATCTTACCCTTAGCCTATTTTTTCTCAGTTAAAAAGTTTTCATAAAAATAGAAGAATTTTTAAGGTTTTTAGACAAGTGTGAGAGTCATTGTTTTTAAAAAAAAAAAATTGCTAGTGTGTGATTTTTGACCTAATTCTTTGCGATCTGCGATTAGGCCATATTTTTTTTTCTTGGTTTTTGCTTGTCGATATTTTTCCTTTCTTTCTTTACTATCATTTAAATAAATAAAAAATCTCTTTTCATTTTCTTGTTTGGTTGAAAAGTGTGTTTCTGCATTATTAGCCAGGGAAAAGTCGTTTATTTCATAAGTTTTTGCAGCTCACTTAGATCATAAGTAGCTCGTAGTCGAGTGAAATTCCTTTGAGTTTGTTGTCCAAAGTCTTAGAAAGGTTAAATTTTTTTTTCTTTTTTTTTTTTAAAGTTGTTGAAATTTTGCATTAAGAAAAATTTTTGTTTCCACCTTTTTGCTCATTTTTTTCTTTCATATTTTAGACATCATCAGTTTCACTTTCATACCCCTTAACGCAAGACAAAGCCATAAAATTAACACTAAATTTAAAATATACTAGACTTTTATGTTTGTAGGGTTCACCAACTAGTTCAGGATTAGGGCCCTGGATTAGGTTGGAGAGGAAACTCTTCAAGGCCATTTAAAATCAAACATTGGAGTCTAAGTTAGGGAGTGTCTAAGTCTAGTGTCGTGAAAGTTATCTGGGACCCCCCTCTAACACAGGCGATAAACACGAGGTCATGTGTGGAAAGCTAGCGGAGATAACCCCTCCAAAGATGGACCAATCGTAGTGGAGAACACATATAGAGGGCTTGTTTTGGATTTTCGTTGTTTGCATTTGCCACGGGGCTTTGTGGGTCTCAAATCCATTCGAGGTCCTCAGTTGTCTTCCAAACCATTTTCTCTCGATACCCTTGATAGGTTTCGGGCTCGATACCCTGCTCATTGTGGTCTACATGACTTTCGACTGTACTCGCCTGGAAACTGTTCACGCGCTGGCAACTTAGTTGCCAATCTTTTTTAGGGACATACACAGGTGACTACGGGGGCATACCATGGTACCTAGGATAGAAATCAGCCACACTTTGCAAAGTATACCCAGAGGGTGCTTCCGTGTTCGATTTTCACTTGCACCGATAAGTTGCTCTAGTGTTGGTTGTTGTAACTCTTCTTCCAATTAATTTAGTGTTTGCCTATCTTATCTTCTAGGAACTTTTTTTTAGTGTGTGTTACTTTTGAATGTTTAGACTACCTTAGAGTGTCTTGGATCTTCTCACATAGTGGAGGATCCCGAGCTCTACTGGTCACAAAGGCTTCTTGGCCTGCCACCGGTTAAACTGGAGCCACCCCCGCCACCATTAAGGTGAAAGCTAGACCAACAAGGGTCTTTTGAAGCGATCGGGTTACAAACCATTGTTTCTGACCAACCCCCGGAGGAATCAACCATTTTAGACCTTGAAGCAACTGCTCTTGGCTCAGTTGAAACCCCAACCACTGATTTCTTGGCACCTTTCATTGTACAAATTCAATTTTACAAGCGCCAGACAGTGTTCCACACAACAATGGAAACAAATGTTGTTACTCCTTCTAGGAATTCTTCAATTCCCACTACGGTTGTCACAATAGGAGAGCTTTCACCTCCTAACCCACTGTCATCAGTCCGAGCCACCATGGTCTCGACCACAACTACTTGGTATAGTGGTCCGATCCCATCTTTAGCAGCGGCCACAACCCCTTTCACACCAAGTGTGACAGACCCTCCATTCTCATATGGAATGCCTAGTTCAAGTACAAGTCCTATACTTTCCTACTCCACTTTACAGACTTTGGGTCTGGGGGCAGGGAGCTCTAGCGCTCCTCTGCAAGGTCACATGGGGGAACTCCTGCTCCTTTTAACGTTTTCCCTTATGGAGGAGGTCATATCCCTCCTTAGTCCCCTTCACTCGGTGGCTCACATCCGTAATCCATCAGGAAACCTACACACAATTGTTTATTTGGAGCGGGGAGTCAAGGACCACCTTCGCATAGTATGCCCGTAGGTTCAACACTATTTTCTTTGAATGAAACGTTTCGTAACGACACCTTCTCGTCAGCCACTTTCCTGACTGGGGGCAACCCCATTTTTGGACAATCTACTCCTATGCAGGGTACTATTCCTGCACAGGGGGAAAACCTAGCAGGACCTTGGAATTCAGAGAGGGGATCCATTCCCTCATCTGGAATGTTGATCTGGGGTAATTCTTTCCACAATCAATGGAACCCCGGACAAACTACTATGCCTATCCCCACGGGACCGGCATGGGGTAATCCCTCCCAAAGTCCTTCGAATATAATGCATGCCCAACAATCTATGTCCTATTTGGAAAATCAGTCGATGATGTCTCCACATATGCAAAATCCATACAATGGCCAGGGCCATGGTTTCTACCAGAATCCGAGCCAACAGCCAAAATTTTCCTGGCAACCTGGTGCCAGTCAAACTCCAAGCCCCTTTTTCCCCGGTTATTAGAAACAACCCAAACTACCATTCCTGGCGACTTTACACTTGCCAGATTTGACAAGGTTGTTGAATGACCCTATTTGTCATGATCCGCGTTGGCCTCCTATGTCGACGAAGTTGCCTTCAGACATTCCAAAGTTCGAATCCAAGCCTAACGAAGATCCAGGAGATCATGTGACTACCTTCCATCTTTGGTGCTCATCTAACTCATTGAAAGGTGACTCTGTACAGTTGAGACTGTTTCAACGTACTCTCATTGGGAGTGTCACGAAATGGTACATTGAGCTCGATCGCTCAAGATACTCTTCTTTTGGTGAACTGGCGATGGCTTTCCTGAACCATTTCCAGTTACCTGTGAGATACGACACTGGCATAGAGTTGCTCACCAATTTCGAACAGACAATAGAGGACCATATATCTGATCACATTAAAGAATGGAGATGCTGGAAGAGTTTAATCAAGGTACCAGTCCCACCAGCATTCCTACTTGAGTGGTTCCTTAAGTCTTTGGTCTCGGAGTTATCCAAAGATGTTGCGACGTCAGGAGTTTTCTCCGAAGAAGATGCCATCATGAGGGCTCAACAGTTTGAGCTCATATATTCTTAGTCTGGTTTATTATACAACATCTTGTCAGATGTGCCACGTTCAATACTGGATAAAACTAAACAAAGATCTGGACCACATGCCGATGGTATTGTCGATTCAACACAAACA
The DNA here is from genome assembly GCA_000966675.3 of Picea glauca. NCBI lineage: Eukaryota > Viridiplantae > Streptophyta > Pinopsida > Pinales > Pinaceae > Picea > Picea glauca. Next base: position 856,710 of record JZKD02S0648672.1, on the reverse strand, counting down.
AAGCCCGCTGAGAAATTGACAAAGAAGTTGCAGTATTTATCTATGCAACACACAATAGCCAACCAAACTACTACTTTGGCTACTCCCCCCACCAAAACGTCAGAGTTACACATCGTGCAGTCAACTAACCCAAAGGCCACCCAGCAACCTGAAGGGAAGAAAAAACAATGAAAGAAGGGTAAGGGGGGACAAAAAATCCAACGATAATGCTGGTGGGGACAACACTGAAAAATAGAAGGCGAGGTATCCATGCAACTTGTGCATGGAAGATCACCCGCCCATCTATGTGCTCGACTTGCAGAGGCCCAAAAAGTTGTCATGCAGCAACAATAAGCAGTGTTGACTAATCCATTTCAACATGGGCAAAATCTAACTCAAGCGTCTGCAAGCATGGAAGGGGGCAACCAAGAACCTTGCCCGCCTCCGAACAACCCCACATCCATTAACATATATATGGTTAGGGGTGATGTTTTTATATCGACTAGAGCGCACGAATATAGTAAACCAAGCGCTTCTGAGAAAGGTAAAGAAGAAGACCTCCCATCTCTTCCTCTACAGATTAAGAAGACATTGGGAGAAACAATGACACGCATTCCAAAAGGTGCATTTAAAAAAGCTTCTCATAACCCAAACACAAGGGCCACCCAAAACTACTCTGTGGTGGAGGATTTATCACAAACCCCTTGCGTGATGTCTACTTTGGAGGTCCTCCAAAGCTACCCTTCTAAGAGGAAAGCCTTGTTAACTGCTTTGGGCTCTACTGAGACTTTCAATCCGGGTACCATCATGTTAGATACAACCGAATTAAAACCTTGTCTGCCTTACCACATAGTGTTTTAGATAGTAGTGGCTTATTCCACAAAAACTTTTACTCAGAATATCTTTCACACGGTGGTCGATGAGGGTGCCTCGACATGCATTATGTTGTTGGCATGTTGGAAGGCTATTGGCCAACCCATTTTGTCTCCATCACCTACTCTCCTCACTGCTTTCGATGATCATTCATTCCGACCACATGGCATCGCTCCTTCTTTCCCTGTGCAGTTAGGAGGGAAGACTGTGTGTGTCGAAGTAGAGGTAGTCAATGCTCCCCTCGACTATAACCTCTTGTTAGGAAGCAGTTGGACTTATTCTATGCAAGTTGTGGTTGCTACAGTTTTTCAGGTCTTGTTGTTTCCACATGAGGGTCAGATTGTGACCATCGATCAATTGTCTTTCTCTAGACCTGACCCTGCTTTGGGAGCATCCACGGTCTCGATGATTGATAATCCTCAACCAGGTGTCATTAACATAGGAGTTGGTTTGTGCCCATCCTTTATGGGTACCTTTGATTACCTTCCCCCTCACGACGACATCAAATTTATATCCAATCACCATAAGGTTGATATTTTTCAAGTTTCATCATTCTGCATGACTTACTTCGAGGATCCATGGATACTTCCTTCCCCATCAGCCACGATGGATGAGACAGGGCACCCAGGCATGTCCATGTCCTTGTCTGTTGTTGAAGTAGTGTACTCTTTATTCCAGCAAGCTTCACCTAACCCTGATCCAACTCCTGCACAGGAGTTCGATCAACTTCTAGAGCCTATTTGGGCTCAGGGTTCTCTCGCTAACACTGATTCATTAGACTTAGTCTTACCTTCTAACGAAGAAGTAATCGAAGCAATGACTAGTCCAGACAAACCTTGGGAATATCTTCATCACAGATCATATTTTCTCTCAGAGTTAAGCCGAATCGAAGCAGGAGAATTCACCGTGACCATGATGGGAGATCAGTCGTGTCCTATTAATCTCTTAGCTACACGTGAAATTTATGTTGAGGGAAATATGGAAACTATCAATGAAACTATACCAGTCAACATCTCTCAAAACCCTGGCATCATGGAGAACGTCTTCATCAGAACGGATTGCTCCCCCGAAGAGATTCAAATCTACACGGATATTTTCAAAGAATTCTGCGACGTTTTTTCCCGATCTTATGAGGAAATGCCAGGTATCGATCCAAAAATAGTTGAACATGAAATCACAATGTATCTTGATGCCAAGCCTGTCTGACAGAAGCTTCATCCAGTTAATCCTAAGAAAGAATCAACCATCAAGATTGAGGTAGAGAAATTGCTAAAGGCAGGTTTTATCTATCCTATCCATTTGACTCAATGGGTGTCAAATCCTGTGCCGGTCAATAAAAAACAAGGCACGATTTGTGTATGTACCGAATTCCGTGATTTGAACAAGGCATGTCCCAAAGATAATTTTCCAACACCATTCATTGACCAGATCATTGATGAATGTGATGGTTGCGAAGCCTTTTCTTTCATGGATTTTTTTTTGGGATATAATCAAATCCAAATCAAACCCGAAGACCAACACAAAACGACATTGATTTGTCCTTGGGGTACATTCGCATATCGTAAGATGCCTTTTGGTCTTAAAAATGTTGGAGCCACATTCCAACGGCTCCAAGATAAGCAACAACTATGCATGCATCCTACTTATATACTAATGGGTTAGAAATCCAAACATATACTAATCAAACTATTAAAGTTCATGAATTGGGATGAGAAAAGCATTTTCTTTATTACTTTGAATGAGTCAACTTACAAAAGTTGAGACCGGCCACCACTCCTCGAACCTAATCCTGGGCTCCTCTTCTACTGTCCTCCAACTGCTTTGCCTTGAATCTCCTTTGGCACAAGGAAAGGCTAATGGGTTGGGACAATGGGAATACATAAATGGGAAGATTTTCTTTGCTATATTTTTTCTTCCTCCAAATGGGACCCCTACCCCTTCTTTTATAGGCTGGAAGGAGCTAGGTATTTGGATGAACCCTCGGCCATGCATGGCCGGGAGTTTCAGTTAACTCACCCATAGCTTTTGTGTTCCATCGGAAACTTTCCTTTTTTTGTGCTTTTGTCGGTCCATGCAGGTTGTTTTGGGTCAGCCAGTGTGTACACATGTGCAGTAATGGAGTAGGGTGCGTGGGCCTTTATAAAAGAGGATTTTCAAAGAGTTGTTCAACAGTTCTTTGGTAAAGAAAGGATATGAGATGGATTGATTCCAAGTAAGCATGTGTGGTGAAATTTAGGGTTATAACAGATGCCCCCTAATGTGTGAGGTCAGAAGAGCATCTAATGGCCGAAATACATTACCAATCTTTACTGATGTGCCGAACGATTGAGCCCAGGGATCAGGAACTGGGAGGCGTCATCTTCAAAATAACACATGTCTCACCGAGGTAGCCATACCCATGCTCATGATAAAATAGAATCATGGCGACCAATCAAATACACTGTAGATCCATGTCAAATAACTATGAGTAGCCACAAACAATACACAGTGGAGGTACATCTCGAAATCAGAAAGATATACATATAGAGTATCCATCTTCTAGAAGTTGATTCAGCCTAATGGCTGGAGATGATATCTTCAGATCTCGAGAAACAACTTCAAAATCTTCAAAACTCGGGTAGGAGTGTAGTATGAGTGTATGACTACACTACCTAGAGGTCTTCGACTGCTCGTCGGTCATGGACTTGATAATCTTGATGATCAAATTGAAGGCTTCAATGATTTCAAACAAGGACTTGATTGGATGTTCAGGATGGCCAGTTATGAGGACAAGAGACATATTGCAGAGGGGCCGACTCAGGCTTGGTGACAAACTTCCCTTAGATAACAACAGGACAAATGATGAGACTTAGGCAGCATGGCATTAATCATAAGTCTACGAAGGAGGAGACAACACAAACTCTACATATGTTTGGAAGGATAAACAAATGGTGGAGGACACAACTCTATATAGAGAGAACAACTTCCTAAGGTCATACTACATCCCATAGTCTGATGAACAAATGGACAGATGTGCTTTATCCAAGGGCGACTCATTATGCTGCCAATAAAGAAAATACTTTTCCCTTCCTCTTTTTGGGGTATATTTGATTTTTTTGTTCTTTTCAATAATTGTGGAAAAAGAATAAAGGAATATTACATTACAAAGGAGGAACGAGTGTTGCAAACATACAAGCTCAAGGCACAAGGACAAGACAAATGTTCTAGTAGAATGATACTCGGGAAAAATCCTCCAGGGGCCAAAGGTGTTAATATGCAGAAGCAAACTATGACAAGGCTAGCGTATAAGGTATGCAAACATGGTTAATAAAACACACAATGGTAACGTCCTTCGACGTAAGTTTAACGAGCCTGGAGAAGGTAAGATCGGTGGTTTTTCATGTTTAGGGAGTCTGAAAAAACATAAAAGGAGACTCCATTGGCCTACCTTTTTCGAAGGTAGTCTAGTTAGTTCGAAAAAAGGGGTAAACTAGCACCGACAAGACATCTATTCAAAATTATTTTAATGAGTGTGATAAAGACAAGATCACTCAGCCATTTTTTCATTTTTACGGAGTCTGAAAAAAGCTTAACTATGGACTCCATCAGGAATATTCTTCTAGACCAATTTAACAAGTGTGAAAGAATAAGGTCACTCGACGATCTTTTCAATTTAGGGAGTCTGAAAAGAGCTTAACTATGGACTCCATGGGGGTTTGTTTTTTGTAAGTTTAGTGCCTTAGGCCCGAAAAAGGGATAAAATTATACCTGAGGGTACTCTTCTAGAGAAAAAAAGTTCCATAGAGTATACCTTTGTTCGTACAGTTGAACGTCTGGACCGAAAAACGTGTAAACTATCGTCGGACAGACGTGACTTCAAATTTCAGTTTAACGAGCGTGAAAGGCCACAAAATCGCTCGACAATCTTTTCATGTTTAGAGGGTCTGAAAAGGGCTTAAAAGGAGATCCGTTATTTTTTGAGAGTCCCGAGGGTGAGATCAAGAGCGAAGAAGAATCATGCAAATGAGGCTCAAACTCATATTTAGGAAAGACTATAAGGACTCCCGAGCCTATAGTGTTTTTAGAGACAGCATGGACACCATAATGCAACCAGGACCTACCTAGGGCATCCATGTTCTGGTAATCTCTACTGCCAAGTTGTGACACTTATAAAGCATATATGATGGTTCTGTGTCACAACCTACTGGAATCGATCCCATGGTAGAGGAAAAAGACAACGAGACACAAAAGTTGGGGTAATCACCTAACTTATATGCTCAAGTTGAGTCTTGGAAAAAATTTCATGGACCGTCAAAATTTCCTCAAAACTCAAAAAAAAAATGTCCCAATACCCGATCAAATCTGTCCCATATAACTGTTGAATCACTCTAAATCGTTTTTGGTATAAATAAAATGATAAGGGAGGCCAGAAAAGTGACAAAAAGAGGCCAAAAAGTCTATAAATAGAAGCTGGCAGCTCATTATTACCATTGCTGATTTGGAAATTGACTCTAGAGCCAAAAGACCCCCTTTGATAAAAAAGATGATTTTGGGAGCTACAGTGGACGAAACAAAATTTTGTCTGGACCAAGTAAGTACAAACTCCCCTATCTAGCTATTCAATTCTTTATTATGGTTTTTATTTCATGTTTTGGGTGGACGTCAACCTTTACAAGGTTGGCCCTAGGTCCACGTGGGCTGTCTCTGGATGACCACGTGTACACTCAGGTAGAGTAAAACCTGCCCAGGTGTACATGCGACTGTCACCTAGACAGCACGCGTGGACCCCCCTTTATAGAAAAAAAGAACCAAACAACACTCACTCACCCTCCTGAACTTTGTTGTGTTGGCAGGATGTATGTCCACTGGAGGGAAAGGGAGCATGAAGAAGTTAGTGAGTTAGTTGCGGGAGATCTGAATGTCGTGGTCGCGTTGATGCAATGTGGTTTGCTAAAGTTCTTCCTGTGTCCGTTTATGCGAGTGCAATAGAGGCTACTGAATGCCTTGGTTGACTATTGGCACCCTGATGCAAAGGCCTTCATGCTAGAGGGGCAATCATTGGTGCCCACCACCGAAGATATCTACTTTTTTACTATCCTCTCAAGGAGAGGGGAACCAGTCAATTTCAGGACATTTCCATCGGGGCCGCATAACATAGTGGAACTGATAGCCCTGCACTGTGAGGCTGGGACAAACCATTTGAGCTCCTAGGTGTCCATAAGTAAGATCACTAACCTATCGCTACAAGCAATATTATTGCTCATTGGGCAGATTACTGGTTCAGCAGCCTTGCATCAGGCGTCCTGCACACAGATGAATTGTGCTATCTAGTGCTTGAATGTATAATTTTTTGACTAGAGTACCACACTACTGGAGTGTATGAAGAGACAATTGACAGATTGTTGTCAGCGGACATAGAGGAACTTCGGGTTTAGGACTATTTTGTGTTCATTCTTTTTTGAGAGAGTTCCGAGCTTTAGTCCTCAGGAAGTGGTACGAGTACATCAAGCCTCTTTTCCTGCTTTATGTAGATGGGCAGTATTACTATCGCGACAAGGTGGTGGAAGGACCAACGAGTCCTTCGATGATGAATTTTTTGCATGGTTGTCCCGACAGATCCCTATGATCGAGGATTACCCATATGCAGGGATAGACTTTTTGAGAGATCCTGAGATACCCGTGCCTCCTAGTGAGGAGCGAGGGGAGATGGGTAAGTCTCCACCTTTGTATTTTTTTTTGTTGTATATGTAATTTTTATGTCGTTTTTGATATATATATCATTTTTTTTTATATGCTAGAGTATTTGACGGATATACGTTTGTTGTATGCAGATGTGGGACTAGTGCGACTTGTCGATTATGAACGGAACAGGCATCGTCCTCGGCCAGGAACCACAACTGCAGCTACCGGGGGACTAGCAGTAGCAGGAGACCTCCTAGTTGGGGAGGCTAAGAGGGTACTTAGACGAGTTGAGTGGAACTTTACTGCACTCACTCACACAGTCCCGATCGCAGAGATTGAGGACCTACGACCATCCATCCAGCCTCATGTAGTGGGGGCACCTCGGACGTGGGTCCAATTGTTTAGGCGTTTAGCCCATGCTATGGACCAGTACAATAGGGCCCATAGGCCCTGAACCTATTTAGACTTTTTACGTGCCACGAGCACTACTTATATATATTTTTTGAGGGCATAAGCCCTGTGACTCGTTATTGGTCCTATTTTTGAGGCGCTTGCGTCCATCTATGTACATTGGTTACTTTATGATATTATATATGGTTTTTTGATCTTTTGTGTCTTATGGATCACATGTCAAAAATGTAT
>JZKD02S0648672.1:821969-849505 GCA_000966675.3 Picea glauca | reverse complement strand
TCATGAAGCAACTCAATAACTACACTATACTCAATGACATTATTTGTGGTGTCACCTAAGCATATACCTCCGGAAGATAACAACTGGCCCTAAGGTGTAAAGATTACCCAAGCTGCGGAGGCAAGCCTCCGAGTGTTCCGACTAGCACCATCTGCATACCGAACAAACACCTTGGAATCACTTGACATCTACCATATTGATGAAAGATAACATCAATGACACGTCCATAACATTTAAAAGAAACTAAAAAGTAATAGTACAAAGACTATACATATGTTACAAAAAATTACCCACAGTGACCTGCCTATGAGTAATACTTCTTGAGGTAGAACCCATTTCTAGGATCTGTCAAAGAATTCCCTTCAAAATCAACCAGATGATAAGCACCCTTTTTTAATACCTCTTTTATGATGAAAGTTCTGAACCACATGGGTTTGAACTTTCCTACCCCTAGGGGGTCCTTATCTTGGTCATAGACCAGGACAAGGTCGTCGTCAGAGAAAATATGAGGACAAACGGACCTGTCATACTGACGCTTGACCTTATGTTTGTGAGCCTCGTTGGCGAAGGTCGCATCACGATGTTGCTCAAGGTATACTAACCGTTCTTCAAGTGGAGAAGTGTCTGGAAATAATTGTACTACCAATTTTAGAGACGAGATCTGACATTTGATGGGCAAGACTACCTCCAGCCCGTAAACGAGTTGAAAAGGTGAGAAACCGGTTGTAGTCTTAATAGATGTTCGGTAAGCCAATAATGTCGAGTATAACATCAAATTACAATTTGACTTAGTTGAGTTGATAGTTCACTGTAAAATAGTTTTAAGAGTTTTGTTTACATCTTCCACCTGCCCATTGGCTTGGGGGTAGTAGAGTGATGAATTCTCTTGTTGTAACCCAAGATTTGATGTTAATTCAGTCATCATTTGGTTCTAAAAGTGACTTCCATGGTCAGTAACAATCTCTCTCGGGACACTGAACCTGGCTACGATCTAGTTGAATAAAAAGAGAGTTCCAGTCTCTCCATCATATTTAAACGTTGGCATAACTTCGACCCACTTAGTGAAGTAATCTACAACTACGATGATATAGAGGTGCCCCCTTGCTGAAGGGGGGCTTCAAGTAGTGTAATCAATCCCCCACTTGGTGAAGGGACCAACTGTGATGACAGGAAACATCGGAGCAGGATGTGCCTTCATCTTCTGAGAGAAGATTTGGCACGGATGGCACTTCTTCACTGATTCTATACAATCTTTGATAAGTGTCAGCCAGAAGTAACCTGCTCGTAGAATCTTTTGGGTTGTTTCCAACCTAGAAAAATGACTACCACAAGCTCTGGTATGGAAATTGTTAAGCACGATAACTGCCTCCTCATGAGTGAAACATCGACATAAGATGTAGTCTACACCTCTCCAATACAACGTATCATTGAGTATGAGATAATTATTAGCCTGATGGTGTATACGCCGATGCTCATCACGAGAAGAAGAAGTGGGGCACTTCAAAGTCTGGAGATAGATAAGTATATCTCCATACTAGGGAACCGAAGATGTGCTAAAAAACATATCTCCCCGGATAGGTGATTCTTCAGGCAGAATGTCACATGACTCAACTGGAAGTTCCAAAATAAGCTCTGTGAAGACCAATGACTTTTTGGACTTTGCTGAAATGAAGTCTAAGTCAAAATTCTGGAGGATGACTATCCATCTACTGATTTTTCTGCCTATTACCCGTCGTGTTAACATGTACTGGAATGGATTCACAATAGCAATGACGGTGGTCTTGCGAAACAAAACATAATGACGGAACCATTGAACAGAATGAACTTATGCCAACGCAAGTTTTTCGATATGAGAATAATTGAGTTTCAGTCCTATGAGGCCTCGGCTCAGGTAATCGATCACGTATTCTGAGAACAAATCATCTTCCTGAACTAAAACCATGCCAATGGTTGACTCTACTACAACCAGATATAATAAGAAATATTTGTTATAGTTAGGTGGTCGGAGCAGAGGGGCCATTGTGAGGGCATGTTTTAATGCGTTGAAAGAGCATTGAGTGACATCGTCCCAGTAAAAAGGAATGTCTTTCTTTAGTAAGCACATAAATCCCTTGGTGATTTCAGCATAGTTGGCGATGAAGCATCATACAAAGTTCACCTTGCCTTGTAGACTCTGAAGTTGAAGGATTGTGCATGGGGGGGGGGGCAACTGGATTATTGCATCCACCTTGAGAGGATCGACCATGATCCCTATTGTTGATACGATGAAACCTAACAAACGTCCTAACATTACGTAGAATCTACATTTGTTTGGATTCAAGTGTATCCTAAAGTAGCGACAACGTTCAAAGATAAGTCTAAGGTGTGTGGGATGATCCGTTCTCTTGCGAGATCGTGATGCTAAATCATCTAGATAGGCCTTGACTATATGCTTGAGATCATGAAAAGCAAAAGACATGGCCTGCTGGAATGTGGCTCCAACATTTTTAAGACCAAAAGGAATCTTACGATATGTGAATGTACCCCAAGGAAAAATGAATTCCATTTTGTGTTGGTCTTCGGGTTTGATTTGGATTTGATTATATCCCGAAAAACTGTCCATGAAAGAAAAGGCTTCACAACCAACACATTCATCAATGATCTGGTCGATGAATGGTGTTGGAAAATTATCTTTGGGACATGCCTTGTTCAAATCATGGAAGTTGGTACATACACGAATCTTGCCTTGTTTTTTATTGACCGGCATAGGATTTGACAACCATTGAGTCAAATGGATAGGATAGATAAAACCTGCCTTTAATAATTTCTCTACCTCAATCTTGATGGCTGCTGCTTTCTTAGGATTAACTGGACGAAGCTTTTGTCAGATAGGCTTAGCATCAGGATACGTTGTGATTTCATGTTCAACTATTTTTGGATTGATACCTGACATTTCCTCATAAGACCAGGAAAAAATGTCGCGGAATTCTTTGAAAAGATCCATGTAGATTTGAATCTCTTTGGGGGAGCAATCTGTTCCGACAAAGACGTTCTCCACAATGCCATAGTTTTAGGAAATGTTGATTGGTATAGTTTCAATGATAGTTTCCATATTTCCGTTAGCATAAATTTCATGTGTAGCTAAGAGATTAATAGGACACGACTGATCTCTTGTTATGGTCACGGTGAATTCTCCTGCTTCGATTCGGCTTAACTCTGTGAGAAAATATGATCCGTGATGAAGATCTTCTCAAGGTTTGTCCGGACTAGTCATTGCTTCGATTACTGCTTCGTCGGAAGGTAAGACTAATTCTAATGAATCGGTGTTAGCGAGAGAACCCTGAGCCCAAACAGGCTCTAGAAGTGGATCGAACTCCTGTGCAGGAGTCAGATCAGGGTTAGCTGAAGCTTGCTGGAATAAAGAGTACGCTACTTCAGTGGTAGAAAATGGCATGGACATGCCTAGGTGCCCTGTCTCATCCATCGTGGCTGATGGGGAAGGAAGTATCCATGGATCCTTGAAGTAAGTTGTGCAGAATGACACAACTTGAAAAATCTCAACCTTATGGTGATTGGATATAAATTTGATGTCGCTTTGAGGGGGTGGGTAATCGAAGGTACCAATCAAGGATGGGCACAAACCAAATCCTATGTTAATGACACCTAGTTGAGGATTATCAATCATCAAGACCATGGATGCCGCCAAAGTAGGGTCAGGTCTGGAGAAAGACAATTGATTGATGGTCACAATTCGGCCCTCATGTGGAAACAACAAGACCCGAAAAACTGTAGCAACCACAATTTGCATAGCATAAGTACAACTCCTTCCTAACAAGAGGTTATAGTTGAGGGGGGCATCGACTACCTCTACTTCAACACACACAGTCTTCCCTCCTAACTGCACAGGGAAAGAAGGAATGATGCCATGTGGTCAGAACGAACGACCGTCGAAAGCAGTGAAGAGAGTAGGTGATGGAGACAAAATGGGCTGGCCAATGGCCTTCCAACATGCCAACGACATAACGCATGTCGAGGCACCCTCATCGACCATCGTCTAGAATACATTCTGAGTAAAAAATTTCGTCGGATAAGCCACTACTATATGAAACACTACGTGGTAAGGCAGACGAGGTTTTAAGTTGGTTGTATCTAACATGATGGTACCTGGATTACAAGTCTTAGTAGATCCCAAAGCGGTTAATAAGGCTTTCCTCTGAGAAGGGAAGATTTGGAGGACCTTCAAAGCAGACATCGCACAAGGGGTTTGTGATACATCCTCCACCACAGAGTAGTTCTGGGCGGCCTTTGCATTTGGGTTATGTGAAGCTTTTTTAAATGCACCTTTTGGAATGCATGTCATTGTTTCTCCCAATGTCTTCTCAATCTGTAGAGGAAGAGATGGGAGGTCCGCTTCTTTAACTTTCTCAGAAGCACTTGGTTTACTATAGTCGTGCACTCTATTCGATATAAAAGCATCACCCCTAACCATATATACATTTGCGGATGCGGGGTTGTTCAGAGGAAGGAAGGGTTCTTGGCTGCCCCCTTCCATGCTTGCAGAGACTTGAGTTAGATTTTTCCCATGTTGAAATGGATTAGTCAATACTGCCTGTTGTTGTTGCGTGACAAATTTTTGGGCCTCTGCAAGTTGAGGACATAGATGGGTTGGGTGGTCTTATGTGCACAACTTGCATGGATACCTTGCCTTCCATTTTTTAGTGTTGTCCCTGCTATCATTATCGTTGGGTTTTTTGTCCCCCTTACCCTTCTTTCGTTGTTTTTTCTTCCCTTCAGGCTGCTGGGTGGCCTTTGGGTTAGTTGACTGCACGGAGTGTACCTATGACATTTTGGTAGGGGGAGCAGCCAAATAAGTAGTTTGGTTGGCCACTATGTGTTGTATAGATAACTTCTGCAACTAATTTGTCAATTGATCAGTGGACTTTGTTTTGGCTGAGCCAACAATACCATCGTCATGTGGTCTAGCTCTTTGTCTAGTTTTATTCAGTATTGAATGTGGCGCATCTGGTAAGATGTTCTATAATAAACCAGGCTGAGAATAGATGAGCTCAAACTGTTGATCCCTCATGATGGCGTCTTCTTCAAAGAAAACTCCTGACGTCGCAATGTCTTTGGATAACTGCAGGACCAAAGACTTAAGGAACCACTCAAGAAGGAATGCTGGTGGGACCGGTACCTTGATTAAACTCTTCCGACGTCTCCATTCTTGGATGTGATTAGAGATATAGTCCGCTATTGTCTATTCGAAATTGGCGAGAAGCTATGTGCCAATGTCGTATCTCACAGGTAACTGGAAATGGTTTAGGAAATCCATCATCAGTTCACCAAAAGAAGAGTATCTTGAGCGATCGTCTCAATGTACCATTTCACGGCACTCCCAATGAGAGTACGTTGAAACAATCACAACTGTACAGAGTCATATTTCAATGAGTTAGATGAGCACCAAAGATGGAAGGTAGTCACATGATCTCCTGGATCTTTGTTAGGCTTGGCTTCAAACTTTAGAATGTCCGAAGGCAAATTCATCGGTATAGGAGGCCAATGTGGATCGTGACAAATAGGGTCATTCAACAACCTTGTCAAATCTGGCAAGTGTAAAGTCGCTAGGAATAGTAGTTTGGGTTGTTGTTGATAAATAGGGAAAAAGGGGCCTAGAGTTTGACTGGCACTAGGTTGCCAGGAAAATTTTGGCTGCTAGCTTGGATTCTGGTAGAAACCATGGCCCTAGCCAGCATATGGATTTTTCATATGTGGAGACATCATCAGTTTATTTCCCAAATAGGACATAGATTGTTGGGCATCCATTATATTTGAAGGACTTTGGGAAGGATTACCCCATGTCGGTCCCATGGGGATAGGCATAGTAGTTTGTCTAGGGCTCCATTTATTGTGGAAAGAATTACCCCAGATCGGCGTTCCGGATGATAGAACGGATCCCTGCCCTAAATTCCAAGGTCCTGCTAGGTTTTCCCCCTGTGCAGGAATAGTACCCTACATAGGAGTAGATTGTCCAAAAATGGGGTTGCCCCCAGTCGGGAAAGTGGCTGATGAGAAGGTGTTGTTACCAAATATTTTGTTCAAAGAAAATAGTGTCGAACCTACTGGCATACTATGCAAGGTTGGTCCTTGACTCCCCACTCCAAATAAACAATTGTGTGTAGGTTGCCCGAAGGATTGCGGATGCGAGCCACCGAGTGAAGGGGACAAAGGAGGGATATGACCACCTCTGTAAGGGAAAGTATTAAAAGGAGCATGAGTGCCCCCCATGTGACCTTGCAGAGGAGCGCTAGAGCTCCCTACCCCCAGACCCAAAGTCTATAAAGTGGAGTAGGAAAGTACAGGACTTGTACCCAAACTAGGCATCTCCTATGAGAATGGAGGGCCTGTCGCACTTGGTGTGAAAGGGGTTGTGGCCGCCACCAAAGACGGGATCAGACCACTATATGAAGTAGTTGCGGTCGAGACCATGGTGGCTCAGACTGATGATGGTTGGTTAGGAGGTGAAATCTCTCCTGTGGTGACAACCATAGTGGGAATTGAAGAATTCCCAGAAGGAATAACAACGTTTGTTTCCATTTTTGTGTAAAACACTGTCTGGCACTCGTAAAATTGAATTGGTACAATGAAAGGTGCCAAGAAATCAGTGGTTGGGGTTTCAAACGGGCCAATATTGATTGCTTCAAGGTCCAAAATGGTCGATTCCTCCCGGGGTTGGTTGGGCACAATGGTTTGTAACCCGGTCACTTCAAAAGACCCTTTTTGGTCTAGCTTTCACCTTAATGGTGGCGAGGGTGGCTCCAATGTAACCGGCGGCAAGCCAAGAAGACTTCATGAATGGCGGAGCTCGGGATCCTCCATTGTGTGAGAATAACCAAGACACTGTAAGGTAGTCTAAATGTTCAAAAGTAACACACACTAAAAAAAAGTTCCTAGAAGATAAGATAGGCAAACACTAAATTAATTGGAAGAACAGTTACAACAACCAACACTAGAACAACTTACCAGTGCAAGTGAAAATCGAACACGGAATCACCCTCTAGGTATACTCTGCAAAGAATGGCCTAATGTATGTCCTAGGTACCGCAGTATACCCTCGCAGTCACCTGTGTATGTCCCTAAAAAAGATTGGCAACTAGGTTTCCAGCGTGCGAACAGTCACCAGGTGGGTACAGTCAAAAGTCGGGTAGACCACAATGAGCAGGGTATCGAGCCCAAAACCTATAAAGGGTATCGAGAGAAAATATTCCAGAAGAAAATTGAGGACCTCGAACGGATTCAATACCCATGAATCCCCGTGGAAAATGCAAATGAAGGAATCCCAAAACAAACCCTCTATATCTGTTCTCCACTACGATTGGTCCAACTTTCGAGGGGTTTTCTCTGCTACCTTTCCACACGCGACCTCATGTTTATCCCCTATGTTAAAGGGGAGTCCCAGATAACTTTCACGACACTAGACTTATACACTCCCTAACTTAGACTCCAATGTTTGATTTTAAATGGCCTTGAAGAGTTTACTCTCCAACCTAATCCAAGGCCCTAATCCTGAACTAGTTGGTCAACCCTACAAACATAAAATTCTAGTAGATTTTAAATTTAGCATTAATTTTATGGATTTGTCTTGCGTCAAGGGGTATGAAAGTGAAACTGATGATGTGTAAAAGACGAAAGCAAAAAATGAGCAAAAAGTTGGAAACTAAAATTTTTCTTAATGCAAAATTTCAACAACTTTTCAAAAGAATATATATATATTTTAACCTTTCTAAGATTTTGGATAGAAAACTCAAAGGAATTTCACTTGCCTATGAGCTACTTATGATCTAAGTGAACTGCAAAAACTTATGAAATAAACGACTGTTCCCCAACTAATAATGCAGAAACACACTTTTCAACCAAACAAGAAAATGAAAAGAGACTTTTTTATTATTTAAATGCTAGTAAAGCAAGGAAGGAAAAATACCAACAAGCAAAAACCAAGAAAAACAACTCTAGCCTAATCGTAGATCACAAAGAATCAAGTCAAAAATCACACACTAGCAATTTTTTTTTTTTAAAAAAATGACTCTCAAACTTGTCTAAAAACCTTAAAATTTTTTCTATTTTTATGAAAACGTTTTAACTGAGAAAACGCAGGCTAAGGGTAAGATTAATCCTAAGCTATTGACTGCTCAAATAGAGATTCAAACACCTGAGAGGAATAATTCTTATCAAGGGAAATGATGACTGCCTTACCCTCAATAAAAAGTATCATGTACAAGCACGTGACTATTAATCTAACAACACACATGCGAACGTGCGTTGGATAGAGACAGAGGGTGTGTACATGCGGGATGACCTTGTATAGGCCGCATGTATATCTAAACTCTCAGAAAAAATGAAAATAGACAGACCAAACCAGGAAGAGACCATTGATATTGATAACTAGTATCCCTTGAAGGCTTGGACACTCTTTTTAATAGAAAAACAAATAATGTAAGGAAAAATGATAAAGAAAAAACAATCTGAGATAGGACTGGACACAACCAAGACTCAGACAGAATTCCAGAAAACCCCCTGAGAATGTGTGATTCTAACAGGGAAGAGGATGACTACCTCAGAAGTTCTCTGAACTCTACACTCTACTGCTACTTCTTCAGCTAGCATTCACACGTGGGCTGTAAGAAAGTAGGGCGCGGGTACATGCATGCAGACCTTATGCAGGCTGCGTGTACCTCTGTGGGTCTCGAAAAACGTAGTCAAGCAAAATACAGAGAAAGCTGGTATGGAAAACTAGACTCCCTGCTAGCTCAGACCTTACAGAAACTAAAAGAAAAAAACAGGCAAGAAAAACTAGTCTATAAAACTCCCCAAAAAATGAAATAAAATTCCAAGAACCCTAGAGAGTCTCCCCAGTATGGTTGATTCAGGTGACATTGTGCCTGGATAATCACCTATCTGGGGAGATATGCTTT
The DNA here is from genome assembly GCA_000966675.3 of Picea glauca. Lineage (NCBI taxonomy): Eukaryota > Viridiplantae > Streptophyta > Pinopsida > Pinales > Pinaceae > Picea > Picea glauca. The sequence goes on along the minus strand of JZKD02S0648672.1, from coordinate 840,557 downwards.
TGATCACATATTCAGATCCCTGGTACGGAGATATACTTATCTATCTCCAGACTTTGAAGTGCCCCACTTCTGCTTCTCATGATGAGAGTCGGTGTATACGCCATCAGGCTAAGAATCTTCTCATACTCGATGATACATTGTATCGGAGAGGTGTAGACTGCATATTACGTCGATGTCTCACTCATGAGGAGGTAGTTATCATGCTTAACGATTTCCATACTGGAGCTTGTGGCAGTCATTTGTTTGGGTTGGAAACAACCCAAAAGATTCTACGAGTAGGTTACTTCTGGTCGACACTTATCAAAGATTGTATAGAATTAGTCAAGAAGTGCCATCTGTGCCGAATCTTGTCTCGGAAGATGAGGGCACATACCGCTCCCATGTTTCTTGTCATCACAGTTGGTCCCTTCACTAAGTGGGGGATTGATTACACTACTTGCAACCCCCCTTCAACAAGGGGGCACCGCTATATCATCGTAGCTGTAGACTACTACACTAAGTGGGTAGAAGCTATGCCAACATTTAAATATGACAGAGAGACTGTAGCTCTCTTTTTATTCAACCAGATCATAGAAAGGTTCAGCGTCCCGAGAGACATTGTTACTAAACATGGCAGTCACTTTCAGAACCAAATGATGACCGAATTAACATCAAATCTTGGGTTACGGCAGGAGCATTCATCACACTACTAACACCAAGCCAATGGGCAAATGGAAGTTGTAAAAAAATCTCTTAAACTATTTTATAGTGAACTATCAACTCAGTTAAGTCAAATTGGCATTTGATGTTATACTCGGCATTATGGGCTTACCGAACATTTGTTAAGACTGCAACTAGTTTCTCACCCTTTCAACTCATTTACAGGCTAGAGCCAGTCTCCCCCATCGAATGTCAAATACCATCTCTAAAATTAGCAGAACAATTATTACCAGACACTTCTCCACTTGAAGAAAAATTAGTTTACCTTAAGAAGCTCAATGAGCAGCATCCTGATGCAGCCCTAGCCAACGAGGCTCACAAACATAAGGTCAAGTTTTAGTATGATAGGTCCATTCATCCTCGGATGTTCTCTGAAGGAGACCTTGTCCTAAGGACCCCCTAGGGGCAGGAAATTTCAAACCCATGTGGTTCAAACCTTTCATCATAAAAGAGGTATTAAAAAAAATCACTTATCGTCTGGTTGATTTTGAAGGGAATGCTTTGGCGGAGCCTAGAAATGGGCTCTACCTCAAGAAGTATTCCTCATAGGAAGGTCACTGTGGGTAACTTTTTGTAACATATGTATAGTCTTTTTACTATTACTTTTTAGTTTCTTTTAAATGTTATGGACGTGTCATTGATGTTATCTTTCGTCAATATGGCAGATGTCAAGTGATTCTGAGGTGTTCGTTGGGTATGAAAATGGTTCTAGTCATCACACTCGGAGGCTTTCCTCCGCAACTTGGGTAATCTTTACATCTTAGGGCTACTTGTTATCTTATGGAGGTATATGCTTAGGTGACACCACAAATAATGTCACCAAGTATAGTGTAGTTATTGAGTTGCTTCGTGACACCTTGTCATTGGGTATCTCTCATCTCCGGGTCTATCTCGATGCTCAACTGGTTGTGTCTCAATTAAATAGAGTATACCCGGTTCATGATCAAACCTTACACCAATGATTCCTTAGGGTATGTCTCTTAGAACAAAACTTTGATTATATTACATATTTTCATGTTCCTAGGAGATTAAACCAAATTACAAATACTCTAGCTAATCAAATTTTAGATTGGCATCTTGCACACATATGAAAGAACATTGACATAAGAATGTAAATACATTTTTGACACATGATCCATAAGACACAAAATATCAAAAAACCATATATAATATCATAAAGTAACCAGAGTACATAGATGGATGCAAGCGCCTAAAAGATAGGACCAATAACGAGTCACAGGGCTTATGCCCTCAAAAAATATATACAAGTAGTGCTTGTGGAACGTAGAAAGTCTAAATAGGTTCAGGGCCTATGGGCCCTGTTATACTAGTCCATAGCATGGACTAAACACCTAAACAATCGGACCCACATCTGAGGTCCCCCCACTACATGAGGCTGCATGGATGGCGGCAGGTCCTCAATCTCTGCCATCAGGATTGTGCGAGTGAGTGCAGTAAAGTTCTGCTCAACTCGTCTAAGTACCTTCTCAACCTCTATGGTTGGGAGGTCTCCTGCTACTGCTGGTCCCCCGGTAGTGGCAGCTGCGACTCCTGGCCAAGGACGATGCATGTTCTGTGCATAATCCATAGGTCGCACTGGTCCCACATCTGCATACAACAAACGTATATCCGTCAAATACTCTGGAATATAAAAAAAATGATATATATATAAAAAACGACATAAAAATTACATATACAACAAAAAAAACTACAAAGGTGGAGACTTACCCATCTCCCCTCGCTCCTCACTAGGAGGCACGGGTATCTCAGGATCTCTCGAAAAGTCTATCCCTACATATGGGTAATCCTCGATCACAGGGATACCGGGACAACCATGCAAAAAAGTCATCATCGAAGGACTTGTTGTTACTTCCACCACTCTGTCGTGGCAGTAATACTGCTCATCTACATACAACATGAAAAGAGGCATGATGTCCTCATACCACTTCCCGAGGACTAAAGCCCAAAACTCTCTCGAAAAATAATGAACACAAAATAGTCCCGAACCCGAAGTTCCTCTATGTCCGCTGATGACAATCTGTCAACTTCCTCTTCATACACTCTAGTAGTGTGGTACTCCAGTCAAAAATTTGTGCATTCAAGCACTGGATAGCATAGTTCATCTGTGCGCGGGACGCCTGATGTAAGATTGTTGAACCGGTAATCCGCCCAATGAGCAATAATATCGCTTACAGTGATAGGTTAGTGATCTTACTTATGGGAACCTGGGAGCTGAAACGGTTTGTCCCAGCCTCACAGTGTAGGGCTATCAGTTTCGCTATGTTATACGGCCCCGATGGAAACATCCTGAAATTGACTAGTTCACCTCTCCTTGAGAGGCCAATCAAAAAGTAGATATCCTCGATGGTGGGCACCAGTGATTGCCCCTCTAGCATGAAGGCCTCTGCATCAGGGTGCCAATAGTCAACCAAGGCATTCAATAGCCTCGATTTCACTCACATAAATGGACACTGGAAGAACTTTAGCAAACTACATTGCATCAACGCGACCACGTCATTCGAATCTCCCGCAACCAACTCACTAACTTATTCATGCTCCCTTTCCCTCCAGTGGACATACATCCTGCCAACACAACAAAGTTTAGGAGGGTGAGTGAGTGTTGTTTGGTTCTTTTTGTCTATAAATGGGGGTCCACACATGCTGTCTAGGTGACAGTCGCATGTACATGTGGGCAGGTTTTACTATGCCCGAGTGTACACATTGCCTGTCCAGAGACATCTCGCGTGGACCTAGGGCTGACCTTTTAAAGGTCGATGCCCACCTAAAACATGAAATAAAAAACCAAAATAAAGAGTTGAATAGCTAGATATGGGAGTTTGTACTTACTTTGTCCAGACGGAAGTTCATTTCATCCACTGTGGTTCTTGGAATCACCTTTTTTATCAAAGGGGGTCTTTTGGCTCTAGAGTCAATTTCCAAATCAGCAATGGTAATAATGAGCTGCCAGCTTCTATTTATAGACTTTTTGGCCTCTTTTTGTCACTTTTTTGGCCTCCATTATCATTTTCTTTATACCAAAAACCATTTAGAGTGATTCAAGAGTTATATGGGAGGGATTTGATCGGGTATTGGGACATTTTTTTTTGAGTTTTGAGGAAATTTTGATGGTCCATGGAAATTTTTCCAAGAATCAACTTGAGCATATAGGTTAGGTTACTACCCCCACTTTTGTGTCTCGTTGTCTTTTTCCTCTACCGTAGGATCGATCCCACCAGGTTGTGACACGGAACCATCATATCTTCTTTAGAAGTGTCACAACTTGGTGGTAGAGCTTACCAGAACATGGATGCCCTAGGTAGGTCCTGGTTGCATTATGGTGTCCATCCTGTCTCTAAAAACACTGTAGGCTCAGGAGTCCTTATAGTCTTTCCTGAATATGAGTTTGAGCCTCATTTGCATGATTCTTCTTCACTCTTGATCTCACCCTCAAGACTCACAAAAAATAACGGGTCTCCTTTTAAGCCCTTTTCAGACCCTCTAAACATGAAAAGATTGTTGAGTGATCTTGTGGCCTTTCACGCTCATTAAACTGAAATTTGAGGTCACGTCTGTCTGGCGGTAGTTTACCCCTTTTTCGGTCTGGATGGTCAACTGTACGAACAAAGGTATACTCTATGGAACTTCTGTTCTCTAGAAGAGTACTCTCAATTATAATTTTATCCCTTTTTCGGGCCTGAGGGACTAAACTTACGAAAAAGGAACCCTCACGGAGTCCATAGTTAAGCTCTTTTCAGACTCCCTAAAATTGAAAAGATCGTCGAGTGACCTTATTATTTCATACTCGTTAAATTGGTCTAGAAGAATATTCTTGACGGAGTCCATAGTTAAGCTTTTTTCAGACTCCTTAAAAATGAAAAAAGGCTGAGTGATCTTGTCTTTATCACACTCGTTAAAATGGTTTTGAATAGACATCTTGTCGGTGCTAGTTTACCCCTTTTTTTGAATGGACTAGACTACCTTCGAAAAAGGTAGGCCAATGGAGTCTCCTTTTATGTTTTTTCAGACACCCTAAACATGAAAAACCACCGAGATTACCTTCTTCGGGCTCATTAAACTTACATTGAAGGACATTACCATTATGTGTTTTATTAACCGCGTTTGCATACCTTATACGCCAGCCTTGTCACAATTTGTTTCTGCGTCTTAACACCTTTGGCCCCCGGAGGATTTTTCCTGAGTATCATTCTACTAGAACATCAGTCTTGTTCTTGTGCCTTGAGCTTGTATCTTTACAATACTTGTTCCTCCTTTGTAACGTAATATTCCTTTATTCTTTTTCCACAATTATTGAGAAGAACAAAAAAATCAAATATACCCCAAAAAGAGGAAGGGAAAAGTATTTTCTTTATTGGCAGCATATTGAGTCGCCCTTGGATAAAGCACATCTGTTCGTTTGTTCATCAAACTATGGGATGTAGTACGACCTTAGGAATCTTTTCTTGCTATATAGAGTTGTGTCCTCCACCGTTTGGTTATCCTTCCAAACATATGGAGAGTTTGTGTTGCCTCCTGCTTCATAGACTTATGATTAATGCCATGCTTCCTAAGTCTCATCATTTGTCATGCTGTTATCCAAGGGAAGTTTGTCACGAAGCTTGATTTGGCCCCTCTGCAATATGTCTCTTGTTGTCATACCCGACCATTCTGAACATCCAATCAAGTCCTTGTTAGAAATCATCGAAGCCTTCAGTCTGATCATCAATATTATCAAGTCCATGATCGACGAGTCATCGAAGACCTCTGGGTAGTGTAGTCGTACACTCATATTACACTCCTACTCGAGTTTTGAAGATTTTGAAGTTGTTTCTCGAGCTCTGAAGATCTCATCTCCAACCATCAGGCTGAATCATCTTCTGGAAGATGGATACTCTATATGTATATCTTTCTGATTTCGAGATGTAGCTCCACTGTGTATTTTTCACATGGATCTACATTGTATTTGATTGGTATCCATGATTCTATTTTATTTGACATGGATCTACAGTGTATTTGATTGGTATCCATGATTCTATTTTATCCCAAGCATGGGTATGCCCACCTCGATGAGACATGTGTTATTTTGTAGATGGCGCCTCCTGGTTCCTGATCCTTGGGCTCAATCGTTCGGCACATTAGTAAAGATTGGTAATGTATTTCGGCAATCAGATGCTCTTCTGACCTCACACATTAGGGGGCATATGGTATAACCCTAAATTGCACCACACATGCTTACCTAGTATCAGACCATCTCATATCCTTTCTTTGCCAAAGCACTGTTGAAAAACTCTTTGAAAATCCTCTTTTATAAAGGCCCACGCGCCCTACTCCATTACTACATGCATGTACACGCTGGCTGACCCAAAACAGCCCGCGTGGACTGACAAAAGCACAAAAAAAAGAAAATTGTCGACGGAACACAAAAGCTATGGGTGAGTTAACTGAAACTCCCAGCCATGCATGGTCGAGGGTTCGTCCAAATACCTAGCTTCTTCTAGCCTATAAAAGAAGGGGTAGGGATCCCATTTGGAGGAGGAAAAAATATAGCAAAGAAACTCTGCCCATTTACGTATTCTCATTGTCCCAACCCTTTAGCCTTTCCTTGTGCCAAAGGAGATTCAAAGCAAAGCAGTTGGAGGACAATAGAAGAGGAGCCCAGGATCAGGTTCGAGGAGCGATGGCCGGTCTCAAATTTTGTAAGTTGACTCATTCAAAGTAATAAAGAAAATGCTTTTCCCATCCCAAGTCATGAACTTTTATAGTTTGATTAGTATATGTTTGGATTTCTAACCCATTAGTATATAAGTAGGATGCATGTGTAGTTGTTGCTTGTCTTGGATGCAGGTCAGCTTTGGAAGGAGTATTGTGAAAAGTAATCAAGTACAACGGAGGATCGACATCAAACGCCAGGAACAAGGTAGGTTGATCTTTCCATGCATTTACTAAGAAAAGGGGATTTAAATCTAGGGATGAAGGTAGAAAGTAGTTTCTCTTCGGTCATATCTGCATGCAAAGTATGAACTCTATTTCCTAGTCCATAGGGAGATTTCCCTCACAAAAGAGGTCGTCCCTTTCACATATTCACATCTCTCATATCGATCAACTATCGACAATGATGGCTATTTGGCTATCTCGATCTTTCAAATTTTCTCGCACCCTAAGGATTATAACTGCCAAACACCCATGAATACATTTACTCTATTGTGTACTACCCTGACTTGTTGTAAGTTGTATCACACCTTATTCATTGATTATGCTAGGGTTTGGAGGGAATCTGTGAAGCATTTTAAAAAGGGAATCAATATTTGAGGTTTCTCAACTTGCTCGCTAAGAAAAACAAATGTTGTTTCTATGATTTTACGCTCTCTTGGTTTGATTAATTGTCATCCCCTGTTTTTGAGTGAGTGTACTACAAATTTCTTGAATATTGGTATTTATGTCCCTGAAATGACCCTATTAACTATTAAATTGTTTATTTACGCAGGTGATGAAATGTCTAGGATGCTCACTAGGAATGGAAAAATCCAAACTTCTAGAATGCTCGTTCCAGCTTCAAGCCCCAAGTCATTTAACATTTATGACACCAACATCCATGATGGAATGGAACTCTACCTCTACTACGTCGAGATCCTGGATATGTTTGAGAATGAAAGATTCTCGTCTGATGATCGAGACATCGATGCATATAGGAATTTTCGGAAGAGTAGCATACATACAATAGTTGCTTTCCCAAAGATATTTCCTTACAATGATGCAACTAAATGGTGTTTTTCATATCTATAGAAATATACAAGGTTAATACTCAATGCTTAAGGTCTCCCGATCTCTTCGCTCAAAGAAGAATATATCCAGGCTAGATATCAAACTCCATATCCTACAATGGTTCTAAACAAGTCTTTTCTAGAACAATTCGAGGTTGAACATGATGATTTCGAGACCCTGATGGAAGACTGGTTCTATGATGAAGAATGGCCAGTAAAAAAGGGTTAAAGTCATGTCCCTGAACGATACCTCAAGAGCCCTTGCAGGGTGATAAACACCATGATTTCCAAACTTTATGGAGAGGAAACCAACACTCATTTTAGGATGGAGTGGTTTACCATGGTGTACATGGTAACCCAGAATGGTCAAGCATTAAATTGATCGAGCATCCTCTCTTTCAGCATCGCAAAGTGAAGCCAAGATCCCAAAGGTATGAAAAACCCATACTTCTACATGTCTTCCTACCTTATAGGCATTGTATGTACAACTAACTCATTCCACGCATTTAACTCGGCCTAGACCCCAGAAAAGGGCTTGATCCATTTGTATTGTTCACAACTACGGGAAGCCAACTGCAAAAAATATTTTTATGACATTTGTTATTACTTCCTCGCTCCCTTGCAAAAGGTCATATTCGGTATCTTCCCACACAGAATCTCTGATGGGGCTCTCAAAGATTTAAAGGATATTGGGGATTGGTACATGAAGAATTACTACACTTACATACAGATCTATGGGGCCACAGATGTGCCACACTTACTGCCCAAGTGTGTGCCTGATAAGTTATTAGATAGGGAGGTTGCATACCAGACTATGGAAAAGGGGCCCACCGTGTTAGGGACCTAACCTCCCTAATCCCTCAATTGGGTAGAATAATATATTTCCTTGTAATAAAGGTCAATATTAATAAGGCCTAACAATAAGGAGGAATAAGTCAAATGTAAGAAGACCTAATAGAAGCTTTTGCTTCTAGAAGGATCTTCCTCTAGATTATTCTTTTGGATAGATAGATTTAGTATAAATATGAGTAGAGGGTATGAGAATTTTTGTATTGAAACATTATTGTAATAGAGCTCTTCTCCATTGGAGTTTTCCCCCTCAAAGAGGCAAGTGAACCTTGTTTCCTATTAATAAAGGTATAATTATGGTGTTGTGGCTCCATATGATTTATTGTTTCACTATTATCTCTGGAGTATTTCCATATTTTTTTGTTATATCGGTGTTATTCTTTTCATTATTTCTCTTTTCTGCTAATATAATATGCCTAGTACCTTACAAGTGGTATCAGATCACTTTCCTCGACATAAAATTGTGGGTTAATTTTTTTCAGGGTAGAGAGGTATTCTGGCATCTTAAAGCTACATAGATATGTTGTTATGCACATAAACCTATGGCCGGGGGGTAATACACACAAGAAATACAAGTGGTACTCAAGTGCACATCTATTGGCCACCCTTGTAACCCCTGTTGGTACACCTTCGAGTTGTAGTGCATCAGACAACACCTGTATATGGATTGACCTAGATCTCCTGAAACTCACTATAGATAAATCAATTGGCCTCCTGAATGTTATATTTCCATCGAGAAAATCACTCAGGAATATACTCTCTAGTACGTGGATAATCGACGGCTAAGGCAATGGTCTATCCTCCTTAGTTGGTTCCATGAGATATTGGGTCGAGTACTACTGTTGGACTCTGCACATATATCAAGGAGATATAGCACATGGAAAACCCTTGTCTGTAGACACCTTGCTTACCCTAACCCTTGGGAAGTAAATAGAAATAGAACAAACAAGACCTATTGTCGTGCAATTGTGCTTCCTGCATTCTGGTTGCAAAATTACTACATATTTATTCATGTTAAGAATTTGGCCATTTCAATACTACAGTATTCTTCAACTCAGAGTATAACTCTGCAGAAGTATAGTGGTCCTGCCAGCACACTTATTTAGGACCTATCCCATTGTATTCCCCTTTTCTCCTTGATCACAGTTGTACCTTTCATTTTTAATCCTTTTTTTCAGTGGACCTGACCCCTCCCCATCTTCCCTATTTTTCCACCTATCCCATTATATTCCCATTATCACCCTAATCATCATGGTACCTATCACTTATAAGTCCTTTTCTATGGTCTCACCCACCCATTTTCCCTTACCTGCACTCCCCCTCTCCAAATTTCCACCACTCGCAACCAAGACATGTAGGCTTCCATCAATCAAACCAAGGAATCCATCCAACAAGTGACATCTGAGATTGGCTCTAACAATTCCCTCCTTGCAAAATTTGAGACCCAAGTCCAACACTAATTTGACACCATGGATGCCAAATTCATGAACCAATTTAACACCCTTCAGTCTGTTGTCAACCAGTTGTTGAACCACACTCTAGGTCCTTCCTCCTCGAAACAATCACATGTTGTTAATTCCTCTCATTCTCTACATTTTCAATCCAACTCCTTTCATCATGACCCATGTCTTCCCCGCATTGAGGTCCATAAATTTGATGGCTTTGATCCCACGGGTTGGGTCACTCAAATGGAGCATTATTTTTATCTGTATGGTATTACTGATGAGATGGCCAAACTTCACTATGATTTACTCTATCTAGAACCCGAATGATGGAAATGGAGGAAATGGCATAAAAGTTAACGTTAGGGGTACATTTCATAGACCCAGTTTGTTGTAGAGCTCTATGATGACTTTGAAACTAATACCCACTATCTCGATCGTTTGACCAAGTTGAAACAATTAGGTAGAGTGGAAGACTTTATCACTACTTTTGAGCATTTGGCCTTTTGAACCGAGGTCATGTCAGATACGTTCCTCCATGAATTCTTTATTAGTGGCCTAAAGGCTTAAATATGATCCCATGTTTTTATGGCCCACCCTCAGACTTGGTTGGAAGCTACTAAATGTGCCAAAGAGGCCCAATAAGTTATTTTTTCCTAGAATACAAAACCATCTTTTGTTCCTCACCCTTGACCCACTAATCCTAAACCCCCTACCACTCCCCTCAAGGTCCCGTTGATGGGCAAATTTGACATGCCATCAATTGGAAGAATAGACCCGGTCCGGGGTTGTCTAAATAACCCAATACATTTGGTGTAACCTATTCTGACGGGTTTAATGGCTCTATTAGCCAACTAGGGTCCTAAAAATAATAAAAGAAACAAACTAATCTAAAGCTATGATTCTAGCAATTTATATACTAACTACAAGTGTTCAAATAGAAACATGAATATAAAAATGATTATAAACAATCTATATTTTGCAATTTTTACTTGAAATCTTGCGAAATGAATGTTCGTAATAGTGTTTCTAACTAAGATAAAGAAAGAACATAAATCTTTTTATTTTCTTTTCAAATGTTTAAAGATTTTAAACTAATAAATACTATGAAAATACAATTGAAATAACGATACATAAAAAATCAAAGCTAATTTATGCAATCATCGTTTCATTAATAAATAATTTAACTAAATAACACATAGACTAATCTATCACTGATCAGTGAAACTGGTATTATCTTTTTGTGTTTTCTGAGCTCCTTCATGTCCTACTTGTGAGGGAAACCTGTGACAAAACAATACTAGTACTTCCAGAATACATTCAAAGAAGTATTTGATATTGGAGTAAAATAATAACAACAAAAAGACATCTAATTAAAAATCATGTGATCTTAGGATGATCAATATTTAAGAATGAGAGAAAACTCATATCTGAATATTGATATTATTCAACATTTAGCATTAAGAAAAAATTCAAAAATAATCAAATGATAGATCAATCACACATAAAAAATGGAATAAGAAATCATGGACATCATATAACATTTAACAGTATGAAAACACCATATGATGACAAACTAAAGCTAAAAGCAACCATAATAACATTTTCATAATACAACAGTAATGAAAGAACGAAATGGAATAAGCATCACACAAGTCTTAACCCAAAGATGAATTGTTTTCGCATATTCTTTCTCAAAATCACATGCCCACACTGTAGTCCTTGAGTACTTTTTTGGGATAAGAGATTCTTAAAGATTGAAAAAATTAATATATAAATGATAGCAATTAACCATGTATTGATAAAACAGACTAAAGCTAATTTAAATCAATGTATAATCAATTACTCAAATACTATGAAGATATTATAATGAAAGAAAAAACATTTTACTCACAGAACAAAAGCCATTAAGCAACCTGGAATTCCATATTCTGCTTTGAAAATACTTGTCCATTGTCTCAAAGATTCCAGCCATCTGTTACTCCACTTGAAAAAAAAAAAGTTTACAAAAGAAATAATATACAAAAGAGAAAGGACAAAAATCCTCCTTTCAAATTCTACCATCTATGGCTCTGGACTTTCTCATATATTTATACAATGAATGAACAGTCTAGGCATCACTAATAATTTCCGCCACCTGAAATTTGTCTCGTAACGAGACACCAATATCTCTTATATCATGCATTTGTTTGGGAAAAGTTTTATGCGGAAGCTAAATGGGTCCATTTGGGAGATGGGTTTTCAACTATTTCTTCATAGTCCTCATGGCTTGGCTGTAATCAATTCTGCAAAATCGTGTGTATGTTCTTGACGCCTTTCCAAATTTTATCTGGTGTTGCTCATAATTTTTTTTGCAGCAATCCAATATCATTTTTGGATCAATTATCTTGAACATATTTAGATAATAAAATCAAGCCATGATCAGATCTGTACCAAATAACTAATAATAGAAACCTGTGAAAAAAAAAAAAATCTAAATTAATAACCTAAAAATTGTGAATAAAACAAAATCTAAAACAATAAAATCAAAAAATGAATTTAAACTAACTATAAGTTATAAATAAACATTGTTTATATTTTCCTTTCAAATATGATCTTAATTCTAGAATCTTGAAGTTGATGGAGAGGAGAAAAATATTAATTTTGGTTTCTCACAAAATCAAACAAATGATAGATAATTTTTTTTTTTTATTATTATTTTTATTTTGAAATGAGATGCAAAATGAAAAAACAATTTAATTAATTAATATCACCAAATGATTTTATGAAAAAGAGAAACCAACCAAGATATTATTTGATGAAGTATTGAACCCATTATTCAAAATAGTCAAACTTGTTAATGAGCAAAAGAAAGAACACATAATCATAATTTAAACGAAAGTAAATAGTTGATAAAAATTAATGTTTTTGTTTAAATTGAGATTTTTATGCTCGTTTCTAAATTTTGACATATACTCTTATAATGAATGTCTCATGCTATAGTGAATGTCTTAAGTTTGTCTTAAAGCAAGCCAAGGTATGGAACTATTTGAAAAGGTTGATTTTGTAGCTCATTATAATTATCAATATTCTAATGGGGGGCCTTTAAATTTTGTAAACATTTAGAGGGAGTTGTTGGGGCCCAACAAATGGTGACTTACTGGGTGAAGCAGTTATCTCCAATCTGGTAAGATTTCATCTCAGGAAGAAAAGAATAATACTTGAAAAATGATTTAAGCTCCCTGAAATAAATTCACTCCGAGACCATATAGTATTAGGATAAAGTCAATGTTATAACTGGACAATAGAATTTGCTTTGTAGGGGATTATAACCTGAAATAATGTCTTAATCAAAGATTCACGATGTTTATAAAATAACTTCAATACCGTTGTCAGAGCTACTGCTGCCAGCAGGCATCCATAGCCTTGACAGGGATGTAATTTAACCCACTCAAATTCTTTAATCCCATCTAATAGTTGTATCCACATGATGCATACTTCCATAAAAGTTAATTTAAAATCATATACCTGTTACCTCTTGACCCAACATTGCTTCATTTCCAACAAGCCTATTCAGTACCTCAATGAAGTTGTCTTGGTATTATGTGTGCATTGACCCGCTGCCAGCGAGCCTGTTCAGTACCCCGGCGGGTTTACACACACTTCCCACACATAAGTTCTTTCAACCTTCTTATGCCACTTTTAAATAGTAATACAATTATAGATTTATTGATGACAAAGAGAGGGGGGTGATACTAGAGGTTAATTACAATACAGATGAATAGTTGATCATGTTATTTATTTGCTTTCAAAACTGGAAGTTTTATCATGGTTTACAGAATTTATATTTCATTTAAGAAATCATCTAGAGAATGGGAAAGAACTTAAAAGTGATTCCTTAAGAATATGGATGGCGTAAAAAGTTTAAAGCTCATCGTAATTATCAAATATTTAAACCATATCTCTGGTGTAATACTCTGGCAAAGACAATTTGAGGACAAAACGAAAGTGACAATTGACTTAAAAATCAATTGTTTGAGCTATATCTTAATATCATGACCTCTTTGAACTATTTCAATTTGCTTCAAAAACACAAGTCTTTCTATAAATGCTTCCTTCGACAATAACTCTTTGATCAGAAATATATTGATTCAAAAAGACAGATAACAAGAAAACTCATTCAAAGAAAACAAAAAACACATACAAAACCAAATCAAATTTTATTAATGGGATTCAAAATCAGAGGTACACAAAATCAAAACAGCAAAAGAAAACTTTTCAGGAAACGATTTTAGCCAAAGATAAACTTGAGATTTTGGGTCCACTAACATCTCACTGTAAAATAAATAAATAAATAAATAATATAAAATATCATTTGTGAGAAAATTCTTGTCTTAAAGTAGTGATGCATGAGATGCTAATTTGATCAAGAATTATTATTAAAAATAAAAGATATTAAAAGAAAATATAAAAATTCTTATTAAGATGAGTGCAGTCCTACTTGTGGCACCTTCGGTCAGGGTTGAATTGATAGTTCAAATTTACTTATCTCTTTACTTTCCATTTAAAATTTTCATGATGATACTCTGTTTTTGAAAAGAAATATTCAACGAAAAGCAGAGAGAAAAGATTTAAAGTGGACTTCTTTGACAACATTCATATTATGGTTCTCTTGGTGTACCCAATTGTGTTCATAACTGCATTATTACACAAAGAAATATTGATAAAGAAATCTAAAGGAAACCTAGTCCTAAACCTACTCTAAACTACTAAATAGATCAAAATGCTAAGTAAAATTGTATTTCCAGTGCAGCCACAAGAGCACTTTCAATCCTGCAAGGCATAGAAAGTTGAAAATAAGAATAAAAGAATGTAATATTTGCAGATACAAAAGAAATATGTCATGCTTACCTTCTATATATTATTTTAAAAATAAAACAAGCATGACCTTACCATTCTTTTGAAACTTCTTGATATATGAATCCTCCAACCATTCTGCAATCTGGTCGTGATATGGGTCATAATGCCATGGAAGAGTGTAAGTAAGTTTTGAAAACTTGTCAATATTATAGGGACCTGAGATAACCATTAGCCAAGGCTGAAGTGCCCCATCCTCTTAACAATTCTCCAAGTGTTCATCAATTTCTTCACATGAAGGATCTAAGAGAATCATGTTATGCTTACTTCCTAGATATTTAGGTAAAAACAAAGCAAGCACAACTTTATCTTTATTATGAAGATTTTTCATATACGAATCTTCAAGCCATTCTAAGATCATGTCATAAAATTTAGGATGCAAACTATGAATTTGATGAAATGGATATATCAATGGGGAACACATCATAAGAGGATTCATGATATCAATTAGATTTTTGGTTTGAAAGTTTCCTTTGATGAGATTGATCGTTTCAAAATGTGAAGCATAAATATTAAAATTAGAACTAATCAAAGAACAAATATGCAATGTAGAATATTCGATCTCCATAAGGATGAGCGCATTGTCTTTTTAAAAAATAAATCGTGTAAAATAATATTGCAACATGTCTTTTTTCCATTTGAGTGATGAAAGTGAAAGAGCATCAAATCCGACTTGATAAATGTTATGTTTGGAATTAATTTCACCAAATCTTGGCATATCGAAAATATATGATTGTGACGGAAAAGAGTAAGATATTGTGGGTAAAGTATCATGTCCACAGAATCAAAGAAGAGATTAGGATATAAAGAGTAAAATGAATCAGAAATGAACACATGAAAATAATCTCTTGAGCTATGATATTGAACAATGGTATTCTCAAGACATTCTTCTTCACTTTCCTTAAAAATTTCACTCTGTTTTGGTGATAAATTCTTCAACATAATATGATCATCTAAATGTGTCTCCTGTATGATAGATAATTCAAAACTTTCATGACAAAGATCTAATCTTTCCTATGGATAAGGTATGATTTGTATATGAGGGTTTAAGGTTTCTTCTTCAAATAGAATATCTACATCTCTAATCACTTTCATTGGAATGTTATAATGCTTAAAATAATTTTCGTCACCTAAGTGTTCTTTAATAACTAAATTTAAGTACTGATTAGAGAAAGAGTTAGAAGAATATGGAAATTCATCTTGAACCAACATCAAATATTCTTCCATGATGGTTGAGGACTGAATATACAATGCTTTAGAGGAAAAACTAGTTTGATTTTCAGTAAGAACCTTTTCAATAGATTCTACCTCCCTTACTTGTTCAAATTTTTTAGATGGATTCCTCTCATCCCGCGAACAAAATTATTCTCACAATTGAGTGATAGGATTTGAAACCAATTCATCATTCATGATTGAATGTGACTGGATGAAAGGGACGCAAGCATCATAGAGGAGATTTAGTATAAATGACATGTCATCAATATTAAATTTATAGAGAACATGATGGATTCTTGTTGAAAAGAATTCTGGAGATGAGTTTTCATTGATTGTTAAAATCTGAAATTCTTCACATAATTGATTGTAATCATAGTTTTCAAAAGCATCTAAAAAATCATCAACAAATTGAAACCAATCAATAATGTGATATGTGGGAAAAGATTCAAACTAATGTTTAATCCGACCCCTAAAAGTAAAAGCAAACAATCTGCATAAAACCTTTAAATTAGAAATATCATTCTTGATGCATTTACACCAAAACTTGTTAATATGGTCTTTAGCAGATACATTCCCCCCACCATCAAAGGTGATTTTGGACAAGCGAGAGACTATCTCGTTGGGAATATCAGGTACTGAGAAGTGAAAAGCATGTTCCAACAAAGTGATTTGGGGATCCATGAGGAATTAAATACATTCAAAACAAAGACTCATGCAAGGCCAGCTTGTCAGTCTGACCTTCCTTCTAATGCATTTCAAGATGACACAAAACAAGAATTTATAAATCTGGAATTATGATAGGCTAAGGGGTAAAACATTTAATCATTAAAATTACCTTGACCCTCCTTCTAGCACCATTTGTTGATGGGAAAATTTGACATGCCATCAACTGGAATAATAGACCCGATCTGTGGTTGTCTAAATAATCCAAGCCGTTTGGTGTAACCCATTATGACAGGTTTCATGGCTCCGTTAGCCAACTAGGGTCCTAAAAATAATAAAAGAAAAAAAACTAATCTAAATCTATGATTCTAACAATTTATATGCTAATTACAAGTGTTCAAATAGAAACATGAATATACAAATGATTATAAACAATCTATATATAGTTTGCAAGGTTTACTTGAAATCTTGCGAAATGAATGTTCGTAATAGTGTTTCTAACTAAGATAAAGAAATAACATAAATATTTTTATTTTCTTTTCGAATGTTAAAAGATTTTAAACTAATAAATACTAAGAAAATACAATTGAAACAATGATACATAAAAAGTCAAAGATAATTTATGCAATCATCGTTTCAATAATAAATAATTTAACTAAATAACACACAGACTAATATGTCTCTGATCAACAAAATTGGTTTTATCTTTCTATGTTGTCTGAGCTCCTTCTTGTCCTGATTGTGAGGGAAACTTGTGATAGAACAATACTAGTACTTCCAGAATACATTCAAATAAGTATTTGATATTGGAGTAAATTAATAAGAACAGAAAGACATCTAATTAAAAATCATGTGATCTTAGGATGATCAATATTTTAGAATGAGAGAAAACTCATATCTGAATACTGATATTATCCAACATTTAACATTAAGAATAAATTCAAAAATAATCAAATGATAGATCAATCACACATAAAAAAATGGAATAAGAAATTATGGACATCATATAACATTTAACAGTATGAAAACACCATATGATGAAAACCTAAAGCTAAAATCAACCATAATAACATTCTCATAATACAACAGTAATGAAAGAATGAATGGAATAAGCATCACATAGGTCTTAAGCCAAAGATGAATTGCTTTCCCATATTCTTTCTCAAAATCACATGCCCATACTATAGTTCTCGAAGAAGTATTTGGGATAATAGATTCTTAAAGATTGAGAAAATTAATATATAAATGATAGAAATAAACCATGTATTGATAAAACAGAGTAATGTTAATTTAAATCAATGCATAATCAATTACTCAAAGAATATGAAGATATTATAATGAAAGAAAAATCATTCTACTCACAGAACAAAAGCCATTAAGCAACCTGGAATTCCATATTCTTCTTTGAAAATACTTATCCATTCTCCCAAAGATTCCAACCATCCGTTACTTCATTTGGAAAAAAAAAAAATTACAAAAGAGAAAGGATAAATATCCTCCTCTCAAATTCTTCCATTTATGGCTCTAAACTTTCTCATATATTTATAGAATGAATGAACAGTCTCGGCGTCACTAATAATTTCCGCCACCTAAAATTTGTCTCGTAAAGAGACACCAATATCTCTCAAATCGTGCATTTGTTTTGGAAACTTTCCTCTCAAAAGCTAAATGGGTCCATTTGGGAGATGGGTTTTCAACCATTTCTTCAAGTTCCTCATGGTGTGGCTGCAATTAGTCCTGCAAAATCATGTGTCTGTTCTTGACGTCTTTCCAAAATTTATCTGGTGTTGCTCATAATTTTTTTTGCAGCAATCCAATATTATTTTTGGATCAATCATATTTAAAGTAATTAAAAAAATAAAAAAAACCAAAATCAAAACAAAACCAAAAAACAAAAAAAAAAAACATGAAAAAAAAAAAAAAAAAAAAAAAAAAAAAACCTAAATTAGTAACCTAAAAATTGTGAATAAAACAAAATCTAAAACAATAAAATCAAAAAATGAATTTAAACTAACTATAAGTTCTAAACAAACATTGTTTATATTTTCCTTTCAAATATGATCTTA
>JZKD02S0648672.1:702209-752909 GCA_000966675.3 Picea glauca | reverse complement strand
AGTGTGTCTAAAAATCCTGTCCTCCACTCCAAGACAAAACATATTCCCATAAAATATCATTTTCTGAGAGAGAAGGTCACCAATCAAATTGTTCAGGTCCATTACATTCCCACTATAGAACAACTTGCAGACATCTTTACTAAGCCCCTAGCCAAGACACCATTTGAATATCTCAGACAGAAGTTGGGTGTCATTTCGTTTCACACCTAAAAAGTCCATCTTGTTAGGGGGAGTTGTGTATTGTTTGAATATCTAATGCCTCCTAAAATTATTGCAACAGCTCAGGGGGAGCATGTCCCTTCTTTGACATTGATGTCAAAGGGGGAGAAAAGAATTCGGGTGCCTTAGTTGCCATCAATGCCAAAGGGGGAGATTGTTGGAAAATGCTTAACAAATAGCATATGCTTGTCATTGATGGCAAGTACAACAGTGAAGATGGCAGGATCAGAGTGTGCATCGATAGACAAATAGGAACAACGTAGGCTCAGGAGGAATTAGCGCAGAGTCGAAATTCTTCCAAGTAAGAAGGATGTGTAAGCTTGGAGGAGAAGCATCGATGATCATAGGATCCCATCCAAAATTCCCGACAGTATGAGGGCCATCAGATCTGAATAAAGACAAGAAGTGTGCACACTGAAGAGGAGGATAGATCTCAGGCGTTAGATCTGAGTGCAGGATCTGACCACCGTTGGATCGAGGAAAACCTGCACAGTGTTTAAAGTGCAAGGAGAAAAGGGGCTCACAAAATCCCGAAAGAAGGAGGACTGTCCATCTCAAGGGGTTATGTGGACCATTGATCCAACTCCCTGTCGGGGTTTCGAGGATCGCGAGTTGAAGACGTCAAAGAATAATAACCACAGTAATCCTGAAATCGCGATATGCGATATTGTGATTTAATCGTAGTCGTCAGATCAAGATAAGATTTGGACCGTCGATCCGACTCACGTCAGCAAACCACGTTAGCTAGGAACACATGGCACAACCAGGTAATGACAAGTGTCATACTGATTCAACATTTCAAGCACATGTAAGTCACAAATCAGGGTGACACATGGTAGGTGTTCAACACAAGTGACGTCAGCAGGTTTACACCCTTCCGGAGTTTCATGGATCGGGAGTTGGAAGCATAAAAAACATTCACCACAGGAATGTCGAAATCGCGAAATGATCTAAACCGTCAGATCAATTGTTGATTGGGACCGTTGATCCCACACCATTTCGGGGTATCGAAGATCGTGACTTGGAGAGTCGAGATGCCTCATCTCCAGACTCATGAAATGCAAAATCACGAAAAGCACGTTATGAACAAGTGCTTGGTCATGGCCATGGTCATATAAAGAAAGGAGCTAGCGCAGAAAAGCTCCATCTTGGAGCTTCTACTATCGCGACTTGGAGTGACGAGAACCTCCATCTAAGGAATAGCGAGACGTGAGATCGTGAAAAGATCTGGACCGTTGATTCATCGAGATCATGGACCGTCGATCAGGGTCGATGAAGATCATGAGTTTGCAGTGCCTTTTAGCACAACCTGTGGTCACCGTGTGTGGTCATGTGGAGGAAGGACCTAGTGTAGATAAGCGTCGCCTCAGAATTTCGGGGATCGCGTATGGGAGTGTCGAGACACTGGATCATACGAATGCTGAAATACCGAAAAGGTGAATTGTCGGTCTAACCAGAGATCACCGCCTGTGGTCATGTAGAGGAGGGAGCTAGAGCAACCAAGCTCCTTTTTGGAGCTCGTGACATGGAGACTCAAGATGTCTCATCGCAGAATCTCCGAATTGCGAAAGTGTGAAATGGGTAAATAACGCAAGAACCCATCAGAGTTAATCCAACGATGGAGGTGAAAATGAGCATGATCGGAGGGCTAATGTTGATCCTCACAGTGTAACTGCTAGAAACCATTGATGGTTTCTACCAGAGGATGCGAAGAGACTTCTGTGTGATTTCTAGAAAGCTGAAGAGTTACAAGGAATCTGCCGGTGGAATGAAGACGATTCATGGAGGAAATTGACAGCTGGATGAGGGTTGGATCCTGTAACTGAAACAGAAAGGATAAGATCGACTATGCCAGAGAAGGTGAAGAGTCTCAACTGCCAGAGAGGCTAAGGAATCTCAGCATAACACCTAGTGATGCCTAACACGTGGTTGAACTGCCAGAGAAGTTGAAGAGTCGCGATGATGATCACGCAGAGCACTTGAGATGTGGAGGAGATTGGCACGCTATGAGCATGCAGAGTAATGGCGAATATTACATGCACAAGATGCACAGAAGCCATATATACATGGCACAGAGAAGAGAAGCGGTTGTTGTTGTTGTTGGAGGTTGTTGTGATTGTTGTTGGTGAAGGTGATTCATGTGTGAAGAAGGAGGAGAGTGTAGCAGCTGAAGAGCACAGAAGAGGAACTGTATAGTGAATGGACATGGCGCATAGAGCATAAAAAGAGGAAGAACAGACATCGCAAGTTATGTTTGCATAAAGGCAATGAGGCAGACAGAGCAACGAAATATAGCAGAACAATGATGAGTCTGGTAAGCCATTGTTGAACATCATATCACTGTAATAAGTTTCAGTAGCAAATATTTATATTTCAGGGTGGTTGGGAGGAGCTAGGGAGGACTTGTGTCCTCAAAGGTTCAAGTGGGTGCTTGAACACAGGGAGTTGGTGCTTCCTTCTAGTTAGTGCTAGAAAAACTAGGGAGTTGATGCTTCCTTCTAGTTGGTGCTAGAGAAACCAAGGAGTTGGTGCTTCCCTCTAGTGGGTGCTAGAGAAAACAGAGAGTTGGTGCTCTCAGCAAGTTGCAGCTTGCAAAACTGAGGTTGTAGCCTCATTATGAGTTGGATCTCATATGTATGATACTGTAAAGAATGTAACCATTACTTATCATATAAAGAAAAAGAGGTTTTTACCCTGCATGGGTTTCCTCAGGAAATATCTGTCTCTGTGTTTCTCATATATGTGAATGATGTTGAAAGCGCCATTGTTTATTTCCCTGCATTATTGTGATCATAATTCAGTGTCTCTACAAAGAGTTTAAAATAACCATAATTGTTTAAGCACAGTAACAACTGATTCACCCCCCCCTCTCAGTTGTCTAACACTTATGCAAGAAGGTCGACCTTTGGCGTTTACCAGCAAGCAACTACCTGAAAGAAATCTAGGCAAACCTATCCATGAAAAGGAAATGTTGGCTATTATGTATGCCATTGATTTGTGGCGCCCTTATCTATTGGGGAAATGCTTCCAAATGAAGACAGACCATCAAAGGCTCAAGTATTTTTTGGAAGAATGCATTTCCTCCTCAGAGAAACAAAAATGGGTAACTAAGCTATTTGGCTATGATTATGAGATCATTAGAAGAAAGGAAAAGAAAATGTGGTTGCGGATGAAATTTCCCACAAATATGAAGATAAAGGATCCCTTTTTTCTCTTTCCTTCATTGTACCAGATTAGCTCCAAGTTGTTCACGAGGAATGGCTACAAGATCCTGAAAGTTTGCAACTGATCCAACAATTGCAGTCCAGTGCTCCAGCTCCCCCAGGGTACTCTTGGCTCCATGATGAGCTTCAATACAAAGGTTGTTTGTATTTAAGTAAACAATCAAAGATTAAATCCATAGTACTTCTAAGCTTCATGCTACACTGACAGCGGGGCACTCATGGTTCACCAAAACCTATGACAGGGTCAAACGTTCTTTTTTCTGGGATGGTATGAAACAGGACATTCGTACTTGTGTCACCAAATGTAATGTGTGTCAATGAAACAAGTGAAAAACAGTCAAATATATGGGCACACTACAACCGCTCCCGATTTCACCTGCTATTTGGAAGTACATCTCTATGGATTTTATTATAGGCTTACCCAAATCAGGAAATAAATCAATCATCATGGTGGTTGTTGATAGCCTTTCCAAGTATGCTCATTTTTGCACTCTTCAAAACCCATTTACAACATCCATGGTGGCTCAAATTTTCATGGATAAGGTCTTCAAGATTCATGGCATGCCACACTCTATTGTTTCTAATCACGACCCAAATTTCACAAGCAATTTTTTGCAAGAACTGTTCAAGCTACAAGGCACCCAATTGCATCTCAATACAACTTATCATCCCCAGACTGATGGTCAAACAGAGTTTGTCAACAAGTGTTTGGAAACATATTTGAGGTGTTTTTCCTTGGAAAAGAAAAATCAGTGGGATCAATGGTTACCCCTAGATGAATGGTGTTACAACACTTCATACCATATAGCTACATGCATGACTCCTTTTGAAGTGGTATGTGGACATAAGCCAGCTTCAGTTCTCTCATACTTACCTATTGTCTTGAACATCCATACGGTTGACCAAACAATTACAGTTCGAGAGGCTATTCTCCATACCCTCAAAGAGAATTTGGTCATGGCACAGAATCACATGAAGCAACAAGTAGATCAAGGTCACTCTGAACGCCAATTTGAAGAAGGGGATCAGGTGTTCCTTTGCTTGCAACCTTACAAGCATAATTCCCTCAAGGCCGAGCATTGTTAGAAGCTAGTGCCCAAATTTTATGGTCCTTATATAGTTCTCAAGCATGTGGGACAGGTGTCTTATCAGTTATCTTTTCCTAGTCATTCAAAGATATATCATGTTTTTCATGTTTCCTACTTAAAGAAGGTGATCAGGACTAAGTGCCAAATTCAAACCAACCTTCACGAGTTAATCGAAGAAGGATCCATTTGGCTACAACCAGAAGCAATTTTGGACTAGCATGAGCGTCGCGTGTGTCAGAGAACCATCAAGGAAGTGTTAATCCAGTGGAAAGATATAAATCTAGCAGATGCCACTTGGGAACCAACTACCATTCTGCAACAATTTCCACATATCAAGCCTTGAGGACATGGTTGTTTTTAAGGGGGAGGACATGTTAGGGTCCTAACCCACACATAGGTAGAACAATATATTCAGATGTAATAAAGTTCAATATTAATAAGACCTTGCAATAAAATAGAATAAGTCGGATGTAAGAAGACCTAATAGAAGCTTCCACTTCTAGAAGGATCTTCCTCTAGATTCTTCTTTTGATAGACATATTTAGTATAAATATGAGTCGAGGGTATGAGAACCCCAACTTGGATATTATTGTAAAATATCTCTACACAATTGGAGGTTTCCCCCTCGAAGAGGCCCTTGAACATTTCTTTCAGAATCAAAGTGTTATTTTTGTTGTTATTCTTATATCATTTCAATGTTATTATGGTGATTGTTTTGGTTATATTGTTGTTATTATTCCATTTCTAGAATTTTATTTTTGTTTTGCAAACATTTTATATCTTGTATATTACATATGATCTCCTTTACAACCCCAACATTGAATAGGTGGTTTCCTTGGCCTTTGCCCACCTGTCCTAGCTGATCTGGGTTCTCTAGGAGCTAGTTTTCCTTGAGAACTATTTATGAATAATGGTGGCTTAGCCCCCCTCTTCCTCTAATCCATATTGAATTTCTTCTTGTCTTCCCAAGCATTTTGGAAAGTTGGCCTTCATTTATGTTGATCATATAGGACTTTATCTCTCCTTATGGTCTCCTCCAAAGTTTTGGAATCATTATATTGAATCTTATCACTGATGAAAGATGGCAGCCCACTCAAATACCTCTGAATATTAAATGTCTCATTCTTGATGAAGGAGACATACTTCAACAGTTCCAAAAACATTCTTTTATACTCATCAATGGACATGCTTCCAAGCTTGAGTTCAAAGAACTCTTTCATTTTCTTGTCATAATATCTCTTAGTCAAGTATTTCTTTTCAAAATCCTTCCAAGTAACATTTTTCTCTTTAATGTATTGCACCTGCACCAGTTGATCCTGTTAGCACCAATTCTTGCAAGGGGGGTGTTTCTCTCCGATTTTAGGCCCTTGGTGTAAAATATGAAGAAATGGGTTTTAAAAAACCCATCAAATGTGTTTTATTCAAAGGCCACATTCATGAGCGTCAAGTGTAGCACACAGAAGAAGTCCATTTCGGGATTAAAATCAAGCAAGCGGTCATTTTTGTTTTCAGCGGTGATGATCCATCGATGGAGCAGATCAACGGTCATCGAGTAAGACAGATCTAGGAAGTTGCATGAGGTTTAGTGCATAGGCTCATCCCTTAGGGCCAAATTCATGAAATGATCGTGGTCGTCCAATCTAGTCGGGACATGTGGCACCTGATTAAGCCTGGTCGCCATCTCAGCTATCGCAACCTTGAAATACAAGAGTCAACTCCCTTCCATCCACGATATGTGAGATACAAAGGTTCCTTTGGGTGCGGGCCCACATTCATAGCACAGGGTCATATGGAAAGGGGACAAAGCAGATGAGGGGTGTGGAGCCAATGTGTTCAAGGGAAAGTGGATTGTGTCCGTTGATTTTGAAGCCAGATCCAACCGCTGATATGGAAGGTCGTTTCGTAGTTTTAGTCACCAAGGTTCATGGACACTGGAATGGTGGAATATCTTGAAAGGAGAAGTGTCGAAGCACCTCCAGATTAAGGCGCCAGGTCATGGACATGGGTGGAGCCAAAATAAAAAGGAGGCTAGCCTCTGAGCCCTAGGAAGCAAGCACGTGGTCGTTCCTTGTGATCAAAGTCTCGGCCTCCCACCGTGGAGGAAAGCAATTAATGAAAATTGAGCAGGTAGCTAAAACCTCAACTCAAGCCATGAATGTAAGGCATGGAGGTTCTGGCATGCAGTCTACCCAAGATCATCCTGTGTGTAGGTTTTCCTAAAAGATCCATGCCGATATGATATCCTCGTCTAACTAGAGGAGCCTTCACATGCTAAATTGGACTTTAATGTCTCATCTACCCTCCTACTGCCAAAGGGGGATAATTTCTCTAAGTATATATACTCAGTTTTTGTATTTTTGTAGGGATGGATGGTAGAGTAGAGCTCCCGACTGTAATGTTTTAATGAAGCACTGGTTTTCCTTTCTATGTATCTGCATATGAAATTTTCTTGTTCTATGTAAGGCAGCTCTCTTTTTCATCTAGTTTATATCTCATACTAAAAGGGTTCATGATTGATTGATTCACATGAATCGTCGTGACTGTGTTATGGTAAACAATTTATTATAGCGTTGTGATGTTCTTTTAGTGTTTATGCTTTTGAATATAAGAGGTTCTTGTGTTAAAAGTTTTCTTCTACAGGATGTTGGAAGCTCGATGCCTATAGTAGGCCTTTGCATTTCCTCACAGAAGTATTCCTCCTACTCACCCTTATTACAACTTACTGTCTGAAGTTAAACCAAGACCTCATCTACTTATGCATGCCTGGCCTAGTTTCCGAGTTAGAATGATATTGTTCTGAGTTCACTTTCATTCATCACCCTTTATCAACAAATAGTGACATAAACTGATGGGCATCAGGCTTACTCCTGCTGCAATCCAGGAGTGACTTCTGACGCTAATATTTCTGGCGCCATTGCCGAGGACAAAATTGAAAATTTTCCCTAGGATCGAACGACATCGAGCCTCTAATTCTGAAAGTGCATCATGCATCAGAGCCCTACGAGATTGCTACTATGCACCTGGTGACTCCATTGTGATGACTCCACTATGAAAAACCTGTTGTTTTAATTGTGGCTTCCAAAGGTAGACACACACGGTCCCATCCACAACTTCCTCTAGTTATGCCTAAAGTTGATATGGAGGTGATTATCAGAAAAGGAAAGGCCTCTAAAGGAGAAACTTCCACCGCTGAACCAGGTAATTTTCCATCTCCTTATGTAGGAACTTCATTTTCTTCTTCTCAGCTTCCTAGCAGACCTTTTTCTGATGTTTCTTGTTTCCTAAATTTCGGAAGTGTTCCTACTGAGTTTTCCCCCACTGGTCTGGGATTGGAGGGAGAAATCCTTGTCACTTCCCTCTCCCCTGAGGCCGTACCTTGGAGTAGACCCAGGACCATAGAAGATTTCCCCACTCCTAGATTTACCGCCCCTCCTCTTATTACTGTTGTTTCTACTGTACAGAGAGAAGCATCTGTTGACTCAAGCCCCTTAGCCTTCTCTCTAAATCCCCCATTGTTTCCCCTTCCACCCGGAAGCTCATTTCCAGTATCCCCTGTGTGAGCTACTTCTCCTCCGAGTTCTCCTCCACCTAATATTCCTATAGCAGGAGAAAATCCCCCCATGACCAGAATGAAGGCTATAATAGATGCTAGCCATGCTCCCCTTTTGTTACCTCAACCTTTGAATGCCCTTCCAGCAGATCGCTACCTTAAGCAGCTACCCAAGTTTACAGGCGAAGGGGAAATAGTTGCAGAAGAACACCTTGAAGCCTTTTATAGTTTTACAGATGATCATGTTATCATGCATGCAGGCATATGGATGAGGATTTATGTCCATAGCCTTGAAGGCAAGGTTAGAAAGTGGTTTAGGGCCCTGCCTCCTGGATCTATCGATGGGATTCAGGTTTTGGATAATGCCTTTTTGAGATGGTGGGGAGACAAAAAAGACTTCATGTATTACATGACATAGTTCAGGTCTTTGAAGAGAAAGGAAGGAGATTATGTCTCTGATTTCTCCAAGAGATTCAATAAAATGTACAATAAGATCCCCGCTGAAATAAATCCCTCAGAAGCCTCTACTAATATCACTTATGCTAGTGATTTTGATCTTGATTTCTTCCTTCTATTGAGGGAAAGGAGAGCCACTACTCTGGCTCACATGCAGGATATAGCAGTGGAAGTAGAATCTAACATATTGGTTGTTGGCTGACTCAGGAATAAGGCTAATAGAGACATATCTAGGAAGAGACTTGAAGCCTCCCCATCCATTTCCTCTCCCCTTCCCCTTTAGACAGATGAGGTAACTAAAGTGATAAAATCGCTTTCGACTAGAATGGAAAGGTGGGAGTTAGAAGGGAATCCCATGTATAGAAATCCCCAAAATACTGATAACAAAGGCTTCAAGAGGCCTAGTAACAATGTGCCACAGGCTTTTCCAAGGGAACAAAGGAAAAAAGACAGAGATGATCAGAGGATTCAAACCCCCCTCCAAAATAATCTAGTTGCTCATGAGGAAGGAGAGGAGATAGATGAGCCCAACTCTGAAATTCACTGTATTGAAGACACTTCCCCTTTTCCCCATTTGACTCAATCTGCATATGAAGAATCCCTTATGAACATTCAAATCAATGAGTTGGGTAAAGGGGAAAAGGCCAACAACACTCCTAACAGATACCATATCAGGTCAAAGAAGAAAGAAGGGAATTTTGATAGCCATGATCAGCCCCTCATAGCAGAAAGGCCTGCTAAACCTGCAACAATTAGTACTAAAGAAAAAAAAACTCAAAATACTTCGCCATCAGCCAAAGAACCTGTCTTTGAGGTAATGGAAGCTCCTAAGCCTCTTTCCTCCTTTATTTTTGAGCACAAAATTCAAAAGATTAGAATTACCGTACCCCTCTCAGAACTAGTTAAAAATGAAGATTTCAAAAGGTCCCTCTCCAAACTGCTACAATCTGAGTCCCCCCATCCCTCCACAGACTCGGTAAATCTTCAAGATGAAAATACAACAGTTTTCCTAGGTCCCATGGTAGAAGACAGAGATGACTCATCCCCTCCCTTCTACACATCCCTGAACATACATGATAAGGTGCTTCATAATTGCCTCATGGATTCAGGGGGTTCCCACAACCTTATGCCCAAAATAGTCATTGAAGAATGGGGACTGGAAGTGACAAAGGATTATCAGGATTTGTACTCTTTTGATTCAAGGAGGGTGCAATGCCTTGGAGTCATCAAATACTTGGTGGACTCCTTATTTCAGCTGCCAATGAAGAGTGTGATCATGGAAATTGTAGTAGCTAATGTTCCCCCCAAGTTCGGCACGCTGTTGTCAAGATCTTGGATTAAAAAAATTGGAGGAACATTACAAGTGGATCTCACATATGCCACCATTCCATTCTTTGGAGGGGAACACAGGAGGTTGTATAGAGAAGCTCAGCTGGCCTACATTGTTAGTGATGAAGAAGACCCCACCAATCATCCTATCTTTGCACTTGACACTGATTTGGGGTCTAGTTTATTGTAGCTCACTGATACTCTTGAAGCCCCTTTTCAAATTAGAAAGAAGCCCAGTTTTAATCACGAGATACATCCTCCAACCACCTCTGTTTGGAATATGTTCTTTGACGGAGCTTATTCTAGACAAGATGCTGGTGCTAGAGTGGTTTTTGTGTCGCCTTGTTAAGAAACCATATCCCTATCATACAAGCTAGAATTTGAAGATACCAGTAATGTAGCAGAATATGAAGCTCTTGTTCTGGGTTTAAGGGCTGCAAAAGAAATGGGAATTGAGGGGGTAGCAGTGTTCGGAGACATTGAGTTGATAATCCAACAAGTCAGAAATTCTTATCGGGCTAAGCATCCTCGGCTTAGGAGTTACAAAGATGAGGTGTGGGACCTGATTATTAATTTCTTCTCAGCTTTCAAAATTTTTTTTATTCCAAGAGAGAAAAATACTTTGGTTGATTCCTTAGTTGTCTCAGCTAGTCTGTTTAGGATCCCTCTACTACCTAAGATCAAATATGATGTTGAGATAAGATATAGGCCATCTGTACTGGACAATATCAAGCATTGGAAGATATTTGAAGACGATCTTGAAATCAAAAAAATTCTTCAATCTGTCGATGAATTTTCTGCATTGCACATTGATCAGGATCCTGATCTCGAAAGTCACCCTCACCTTGAGGTATTTTTAGATAAAATTGCTAATCACCATATTATTCATCTACCTAGCAATCACATTCTGAAGGGACTAGTCCCTTTAGAAAGTCTATTCGATGGGAATGATGTGGCGGTAAAGGATAGGGTTTCAAATGAATATGTTGATACAACGGAGTGCAACATCGGCACATAAGAGGAGCCTAAGTATGTCAAGTTGTCAAACAGTTTGACCAAAGAGTAGAGGGATGAATATACCAAGTTATTAAGAGAATTTTCTGATGTGTTTGCATGGACCTATGAAGACCTCAAGACATATGACACATTTTTCATTGAACACAAGATCCCACTGAAGGAAGAGGCTAAGCCATTTAGGCAGAAGCTAAGACAGATAAATCCCATGTTGTTGCCTGTCATGAAGAGAGAAGTGAAGAAGTTGTTAGATTCCCAAATCATTGTCCCCTTGAGATATTCTGAGTGGGTGGCCAATTTGGTACCGGTAAGGAAGAATAATGGAGAAATCAGGCTCTGTGTTGATTTTGGGAACCTGAACAAGAGCTCAAAGAAAGACAACTATCCCTTGGCCAACATGGAACACATATTGCAGAGGGTAATTGGTGCATCTAGGATATCCATGATTGATGGTTTCTCTGGCTATAATTAGATATCAGTCATGCCCGAGGACAGAGAAAAAACAACCTTCACCACTCCTTGGGGAACATTCATGTATTCCAAAATTCCTTTTGGATTAATGAATGTAGGAGAAACATTTCAGTGAGCCATGGACATAGCCTTCATTGGGGAGAAATATTAGTTTGTGGTGATCTATATGGATGACATCACAGTCTTCTATGGGTCTGATAAAGAGCATGACTGTCACTTGAGGAAAGTTTTCTTGAAATGTCAGAGGTTTGGCCTTTCCTTAAATCCCAAGAAATCTTTGTTTGCTATGAAGGAGGGGAAGTTGTTAGGCCATACATTATCAGCAGAGGGAGTGAGAATTGATCCCAGCAGGGTAGAGGCAATTCAGTCCCTATCACTTCCCAGGTCTAGAAAGGAAGTCAAGTCTTTTTTAGGGAAGATCAACTTTCTGGGGAGGTTCATCTCAAATTTTGCTGATTTGGTGAAACACATCATAGCCATGCTCACTGCTTAGAAAGGGAAACAAATTAAAATGGACCATTGAACCCAAGGAATATTTTGTCCAAATAAAAAATTCATTGATTGAGGCACTTGTGTTGACCAGTCTTGATTATTCCAAGGATTTCCTAGTTTTTTCTTTTGATTATTTTGATATAGTAGCAGTGGTCTTATTGCAGAAAAATGAGGAAGGGCGAGAGCAACCCATTTCCTTATTTAGTAAGGCATTAAGAGATACATAAATCAGGTATGAGATCATGGAGAAACAAGCCTATTCCTTGGTGAAAGCTCTCAAATATTTTAGAGTCTATGTCTTGCACTCAAGAGTGACTGCATATGTTCCTTCAGCCTCTGTGAAAGAGATCCTTATATAGCCTGACATAGATGGGAGAAGAGGAAAATGGATTACCAAGATCCTTAAGTTTGACCTGGAGATAAAGCCCACTAAGTTGGTTAAAGGGCAAGGTTTAGCCAAGTTGCTGGTTGAATCTAAATGCAAGGCCTTGGGGGTTAGCTTCATCAATGCTTGCTCAGAAAATCAGCAAGTTGAGTCATCTAGAAAAATCTCTCAGGGTGGCTTATCACTAGCAGAATACACCTAGTACGGAGACATTTTGTACTTTTTGCAAGAGTTGAAGCCTCTTGATGGAATCGGAAAAATCAAGGCAAGAGATTTAAAGCTCAAGGTGGTTAGATATTTCCTTATTGACCAAGTCTTGTACTGGAGAGACCCTCTAGGGGTGTTTCTGAGGTGTCTGAACCCACAGGAAGCCCAGAAAGTTATGTTTGATCTCCATAGTGGCCTTTGTGGAGGGCATCATTTTTGGAAGACGACAACTCACAAAATTCTCAGGGATGGGTACTACTGGCCCACCTTATTCACTGATGTCTGTAGAGAAGTCATAGTATGCATCAAATGCCAAAGGTTCTCAGGAAAGCAACAACTCAAATCTCTACCACTAAAGTCTGTAGTAGCTTTGACACCCTTTCAACAGTGGGGGTTGGACTTCATTGGGGAAATTCATCCTCCTTCAAGTGGCCAGTACAAATGGATCCTGACTGCAACAGACTATTTCACCAAGTGGATAGAGGTTGTCCCCACCAGGAGTGCTTCACACAAGGTAATTATCAGCTTCCTGGAGGGTATCATAGCCAGATTTGGTTGTCCAAATAGAATTGTCACTGATAATGCTGCTTCTTTCAAGTCTGAGCCTTTGGTTAAGTTTTGTGAGCAGTTCGAGATCTCACTAATTCACTCCACTCCCTATTATCCTCAAGGAAATGGAATAGAAGAATCTTCCAATAAAAGTCTAATCAAACTCATTAAAAGATTATTGGAAGACAATAAGAGGGCCTGGGATTCAAAGCTCAAATTCACTCTATGGGCCGATCGAGTGACAACAAAGAAGTCCTTGGGTAGCTCACCTTTTCAACTTGTTTATGAGATGGAGGTTGTGTTTCCCACTCAACTCACTTTACCTGTAATGAAATTATTTCAAGATCATGAAGGAGAGCTGGACCATATGGTCAGAAGAATTCATCAAGTGGTGGAAGTGAAACAAATCAGGGAGTAGGTAATGGACATAGCTCATAGTCATCAATAGAAGATCAAGTAGGCCTTTGATAGGAAGGTCGGGAAGGAGGAATTCATGCTAGGAGATTTGGTTCTTAAGTGGGATGCACCCAGGCAGGATAAGGGCAAACACAACAAGTTTGATGCCCTCTGGGTTGGGCCCTTCAAAATCTCCAAAGTATTCTTAAATAGCACGTACAGGTTGTAGGATTTGGAGGGTGAAAAATTTTTTAACGGCCCAATAAATGGGCATTTCCTAAAGAAATGTTTTGTTTGAGCCTTAGACGGCTCCTCTGTTTTTGTAAATATTGTTTTTCTGTTTATTTTTGGCTTAATAAATGACTCCATATCCCAACAACAAGGCACTAAAACTGCAAGGAGTTCTTAGATCATCACAAGGACGACTTTATCCCCCATGGAGTCTAATCTTAGAACCAATTCTTGCAAGGGGGGTGTTTCTCTCCTATTTCAGGCCCTTGGCATAAAATGTGAAGAAATGGGTTTTAAAAAAACATCAAATGTGTTTTATTCAAAGGCCACATTCATGAGCGTCAAGAGCAGCACACAAAAGAAGTCCATTTCAGGATTAAAATCAAGCGAGTGGGCATTTTTGTTTTCAACGGCGAGGATCCATTGATGGAGCAGATCAACGGTCATTGGGTAAGCTAGAGCCATGGAGTTGCATGATGTTTAGTACATGGGCTCATCCCTTAGGGACAAAGTCATGAAATGAGCGTGGTTGTCCAATACAGTTGGGACATGTGGTGCCTGATTAAGTCCAGTCACCATCTCGGCTATCACGACCTTTAAATACAAGAGTTGACTCCCTTCCATACATGATACGCGATATGTGAAGGCGCCTTTGGGTACGGGCCCACGGTCATAGCACATGGTCGTATGGAAAGGAAGTTGGAGGAAGAGGAGCGAGAACTCTTGGTAGGAGAATCCCCAAAAGGATTAGGACCATTAGTCTTGGAGGACATGTGGCCCCTGATTAAGTCTGTTCACCATCTCGGCTATCGTGACTTTGAAATACAAGGGTTAACTCCCTTCCATCCATGATATGCAATATGAGAAGGTGACTTTGGGTGCGGGCCCACGGTCATAGCACAGGTTCGTATGGAAAGGGAACAAAGCAGATGAGGGGCGTGGAGCCAATGTGTTCAAGGGAAAATGGATCATGTCCATTAATTTTGAAGCCAGATCCAACCGCCGATATGGAAGGTCATTTTGCAGTTTTAGTCACCAAGGTTCCTGGAAACTAGAATGGTGGAATCTCCTGAAAGGAGAAGTGTCGAAGCACCTCTAGAGCAAGGCGCCAAGTCATGGCCATAGGTTACATTGAGGGTGGAGCCAAAATAAAAAGGAGGCTAGCCTTTGAGCCCTGGGAAGCAAGTGCATGGTCGTTCCTTGTGCTCAAAGTCTCGGCCTCCAGCCTTGGAGGAAGGAAATTAATGAAAATTGAGTAGGTAGCTGAAACCTCAACTCAAGCCATGAATGTAAGGCATGGAGGTTCTGGCATGAAGTCTTCCCAAGATCGTCTAGTGTGCAGGTTTTCCTAAAACAGCCATGGCAATC
The DNA here is from genome assembly GCA_000966675.3 of Picea glauca. NCBI lineage: Eukaryota > Viridiplantae > Streptophyta > Pinopsida > Pinales > Pinaceae > Picea > Picea glauca. The sequence goes on along the minus strand of JZKD02S0648672.1, from coordinate 737,930 downwards.
TGATGTCCTCGTCTGAATAGAGGAGCTTGCACATGCTAAATTGGAATTTAATGTCTCAGCTACCCTCCTGATACCAAGGGGGTGAATTTATCTAAGTATATATACTCATTTTTTGTATTTTTAAGGGATGGATGGTAGAGCAGAGCTCCCGACTGTAATGTTTTAATGAAGCACTAGTTTTCCTGGCTATGTATCTTCATATGAAAGTTTCTTGTTCAATGTAAGGCAACTCTCTTTTTCATCTGGTTTTGATCTCATACTAAAAGGGTTCATGATTGATTGATTCACATGAATCATCATGACTGTGTTATGGTAAAGGATTTATTATAGCATTGTTATGTTTTTTTAGTGTTTCTGCTTTTGAATATAAGAGGTTCTTGTGTTCAATTTTTTCTTCTACAGGCTGTTGGAAGCTCGATGCCTACTGCAGGCCTTCACATTTCCTCATAGAAGTCTTCCTCCTACTCACCCTTATTACAACTTATTTTCTGAAGTTAAACCAAGACCTCATCTTCTTGTGCATGCCTGGCCTAGTTTCCGAGTTAGAATGATATTCTTTTGAGTTTACTTCCATTCATCACCCTTTATCAACAAATAGTGACATAAACTGATGGGCATCAGGCTTACTCCTGCTACAATCCAGGAGTGACTTCTGACACCAACAGATCCCACCACATGGATGTATTTCCTTTGAGTTGATAGATAACAATTATTACTTCTACATGAGAAGAATATTATGAAATTGAAAATATTTTCTCATGCCTAGCTTCCATGTCTCGGCATCTTCATCCTTCTTGTGCTCACCATCAAATGTAGGACGTTTGATTTTGTTCATTTATCCTCATAGTTCATCCACCCTGGACCTCTTCTGATGCTTCTTGATAGGTGATTAACATGAGTTGTTGGGTGTTCTCCTATTGGAATGCCTTTCGGAGAGATGGTGATGTATTCTAGCACTCCTTGATCTTCCTTTCTCCTCAGGAGACCTATGAATTCTTGATTTTCTTGAGTCATTATCCTTATCCAACTTATTTTTAATTATGTCTAGTCTCTGCATTAACTTCATGTGGAAGTCCTCATGTTTCTCCTTGGAATTCATAAGCCTTTCATTATCATCCTTGTGACTTTGGACATGTTTCTGCAATTTTCTAATGGTCTCTTCCATATTCATGCTTTCATCCTTTCCTTCTCCATGTTTTTGGACATCTTTCTGCAATTTTCTAATGGTCTCTACCATATCCCTATAGATAACCCTTCCTCTTCCTCACCTCCACATAGTGAAGGTGACCATTCCTCTCATTCCCATAACTGTTATAACCATCACTTTCAACATGAACTACGCCTTCCACGGGTGGATGTGACTAAATTTTATGGCTCGGACACCACTGGTTGGGAACCCAAATGGAACATTATTTCTCTTTATACAGCATTACAGATGACTTGGTCAAACTCTAGTATGGTGTTCTCCATCTATATCAAGAACGTTGGCAATGGTGGTAATGGAGAAAAACTTCTCGTCAAGGGTATATTTCATGGACACACTTTGTGGTAGATCTTTATAAATGCTTTGACACTGACACCAACCATTTGGGTCGTTTGACAAAGTTGAAACAATCAGGAATAGTGGAAGACTTTATAGCTACCTTTGAGTGCCTGGCTTTTCGGATAGAGGGCATGACTAATTCCTTTTTCCAAGAATGTTTTATTAGTGGCCGCAAGGATGAGATTTAGGCCCATGTCTTCATGGCTCGGCCTCAGAGTTGGGTGGAGGCTACTAAAAGAGATAAAGAATCACAACATGTCATATCTTCTCAAAACTGGAAACCCTCCTTTATCCCTTTCTCTAAACCAATAAATCCCACTACTCCCTCTGCTCCACTAAAGATCCAAAAATTGCCCAAGGCTAAAATGGTTGAATGCCAACTCAAAGGCCTTTGTTATAATTGTGATGAAAAATATTTCCTGGGACACAAGTGTAAGGAACAAAATTTTTTTATGGCCATCTTCGAGGATATTTCAGAAGAGGATATTGAAACTCCCCTTGTGTCTGAGTCACTTGAAACCCCCGACATAACCCCTCCCTCAGACCCTCCCTAGGTAGAACCGGTCATTTCCCTCTATGCCCTCACTGGCTTCTCCGCTCCCCAAACCCTCAAGCTAATCGGTTACATCAAGCATCAGAAGGTCATCATTCTGGTTGATAGTGGAAGCACCCATAATTTTATTCATCACCGCATTGCCCAAGAAACTCATTTCTACATCCATGCCATCAATAATTTCCAAATCATGATTGCCAATGGTGGCTCCATGAAATGTGGAGGGCATTGTGAAAATGTGTGTCTCCAAATTGGTGACTACCACCTGAAATCTCATATGTTTTCTATCGACATGGGCAGTTGTGACATTGTGTTGGGTGCAGACTAACTAAGGACTTTGGGTCCCATTCTCATGGATTTTAAGGAATTAACCATGCAATTTGACTAGGAGGGCCACCAATATAAGTTCCAAGGCATTACCATTGGTTCACCTGAGATCATTAGTTCCCATCGCATGGAAAATATGCTCAAAAAGGGTCATTCTGGTGTTATTGCTCAAATCCATGCCATACAAGCAACAGAAACACCCTCGGTGCCACAAGACCTCCAAGCCATCCTTTATAAACATCAAGTGGTCATATCCACTCCCCAGGGACTCCCTCCTTCACGTGCTGTTCATGATCATTCTATTCCCCTTATACTCGGAAGCCTTCCTCCCAATATCTGCTCATATCGTCACCCCTTTTCCCAAAAAAATGAAATTGATAAAATCGTCCAGGAACTCCTTAATGAAGGCATTATCCTTCCTAGTACGAACCCCTACTCTTCTCCTGTGGTCATGGTCCTGAAGAAAGAATGTTCTTGGCGAATGTTTCCTGACTTCTATGCCCTCAACAAACTTACCATCAAAGACAAATTTCCCATTCCTATCATTGATGACCTCATGGATGAACTGATTCGTGCCCAATTCCTTACTAAACTTGATCTTCGTTTGGGCTACCACCAGATACATATGAAATCGTCAGACATTCCCAAGACTGCCTTTAGAACTCATGAGGTCCACTATGAGTTTTTGGTCATGCCCTTTGGCTTGTGTAATTCCCCCTCCACCTTCCAAATCTTCATGAATCATGTCTTTCGTCCTTTTCTCCATCATTTTGTCTTATTTTTCTTTGATGATATACTCATCTATATAAATACCTAGACAAAACATCTTGCTCATGTGGATCAAGTTCTCCATCTACTCTCTCAACACCAAATTTTCCTGAAACAGTCTAAATTTTCTTTTGGTGCCTCAGAAGTAGAGTACTTGGGTCATATGGTTGGCAAATATGACGTCAAGGTGGATCCTAGAAAGATTGAAGCTATGCAAGACTAGCCTCACCCAAAGACTCCCAAAAGATTGTGTGGATTTCTGGGCTTAACAGGTTATTATCGCAAGTTTGTTAAGAATTACGAAAAGATTGCAGCACCTCTCACTATTGTTCTAAAAAATAACTCTTTCACTTGGACTCCAGCTATGGCTCAAGCTTTTCAAACCTTCAAGATGGCCATGTGCACCACTCCAGTCCTGGCCCTTCCTGATTTCACAAAGACCTTTGTCTTGGAATGTGATGCTTCACGGAAAGGAATTGGTGTTGTCCTTATGCAAGAGGGTCGGCCTTTGGCCTTTACCAGCAAACAACTATCTGAAATAAATCTGGGCAAATCTATCTATGACAAGGAAATGTTGGCTATTCTGCATGTCGTTGATTTCTGGCTCCCTTATATATTGGGGAAATGCTTCAAAATTAAGACAGACCATCAAATCCTCAAGTATTTTTTGGAACAATGCATTTTCTCCCCAGAGCAACAAAAATGGGTAACCAAGCTATTTGGCTATGATTATGAGATCATTTACAAGAAAGGCAAAGAAAATTTGGTTGTGGATTCACTTTCCTGCAAATATAAAGATGAAGGCTCCCTTTTTTCTCTTTCCTTCATTGTACCAGATTGACTCCAAGTTATTCTCCAGGAATGGCTACAAGATCCCAAAAGTTCACAGTTGATGCAACAATTATAGTCTAGTGCTCTAGCTCCCCTAGGGTACTCTTGTCTCCATGATGACCTTTGATACAAAGGCCGTTTGTATTTAAGTAAAAAATCAAAGATTAAATCCATGGTACTTTCTGAGCTTCATGCTACACTGACAACGGGGCACTGAGGGTTCACTAGAACCTATGATAGGGTCAAATGTTCTTTTTTCTGGGATGGTATGAAACAGGACATTCATGCTTTTGTCTTTGAATGTGATGTGTGTCAACACAACAAAGGAGAAACAGTAAAATGTCCAGGCACACTACAACCGCTCCCGATTCCACCTACTATTTGGAAGGACATCTCTATGGATTTTATTATAGGCTTACCCAAATCGGGAAATAAATCAGTCATCATGGTGGTTGTTGATCTCCTTTCCAAGTATTCTCATTTATGCGCTCTTCAACACCCTTTAACAACATCCACGGTGGCTCAAATTTTCATGGATCAGGTCTTCAAGCTTCATGGCATGCCACAATCTATTGTTTCTCATATCAACCCAACTTTCACAAGCAATGTTTGGCAAGAACTGTTCAAGCTACAAGGCACCCAATTTCATCTCAGTACAACTTATCATCCCTAGATTGATGGTCAAATAGAAGTTGTCAACAAGTTCTTGGAAACATATTTGAGGTGTTTTTCCTCGAAAAAGGAAAATCAGTGGGCTCAATGGTTACCCCTAGTTGAATAGTGGTACACCACTTCGTACCATATAGCTACACGCATGACTCCTTTTGAAGCAGTATATGGATAGAAGCCACCTTCAGTTCTCTCATACTTACCTGGTGTCTCGAAGGTCTAGGCGGTTAACCAAACACTTATAGTTCGAGAGGCTATTCTTCGTACCTTCAAAGAGAATTTGGTCATGGCACAGAATCACATGAAGCAACAAGAATATCAAGGTCACTCTGAATGTCAATTTGAAGAAGGGGATCAGGTGTTTCTTCTCCTACAACCTTACAAGCAGAATTCCATCAAGGCCGAGCATTGTCAAAAGATAGCACCCAAATTTTATGGTCCTTATACAGTTCTCAAGCATGTGGGACAGGTGGCCTATCAGTTAGCTTTTCCTAGTCATTTGAAGCAACATATTCTTAAAGACAGTGATCAGAACTAAGTGCCAAATTCAAACCAACCTTCCTGAGTTAGCCAAAGAAGGATCCATTTGACTACAGCCATAAGCACTTTTGGACCGGTGTGAACATCGCCTACATGAGAGAACCATCAAGGAAGTGTTAATCTAGTGGAAAGATACAACTCCAACAGATGCACTTGGGAACCGACTACCATTCTGCAGCAATATCCACATCTCAAGCCTTGAGAAAAAGGTTGTTTTTAAGGGGGATGACATGTTAGGGTTCTAACCCACACATAGGTATAACAATATATGTGGATGTAATAAAGGTCAATATTAATAAGGCCTTGCAATAAAATAGAATAAGTCAGATGTAAGAAGACCTAATAGAAGCTTTCGCTTTTAGAAGGATCTTCCTTTAGATGCTTCTTTTGATAGACATATTTAGTATAAATAGGAGTTGAGGGTATGAGAACCCCAACTTGGATATTATTGTAAAAGAGCTCTACTCAACTAGAGGATGACCCCTCGAATAGGCCTGTGAACATTGCTTTCAGAATCAAAGTGTTATTTCTATTGTTATTCTTATATCATTTCAAAGCTATTGTGGTGATTGTTTTGGTTATATTGTTGTTATTCTTCCATTTCTAGCATTTTATTTTTGTTCTACATACTTTTCATATCTGGTATATTACATACGATCTCCTTTACAACCCCAACATTGAATAGGTGGTTTCCTTGGCCTTTCCCCACCTATCCCAGCTGATCTGGGTTCTCTAGGAGTTGGTTTTCCCTAAGAACTATTTATGAATAATGGTGGATTAGCCCCCCTCTTCCTCTGATCCATATTGAATTTCTTCTTGTCTTCCCAAGCATTTTGAAAAGTTGGCCTTCCTTTATGCTAATCATAAAAGCATTTATCTCTCCTTATGGTCTCCTCCAAATTTTTTGGATCATCATATTGAATCTTATCACTAATGAAAGATGGAAGCCCACTCAAATAACTCTGAATATTAAATGTCTCATCCTTGATGAAGGAGACATGCTTCAATAGTTCCAAAATCATTATTTTATACTCATCAATGGACATACTTCCAATCTTGAGTTCAAAGAACTCTTTCATTTTCTTTTCATAATATCTCTTAGTCAAGTATTTCTTTTCAAAATACTTCTTGAATTCCTTCCAAGTAACATTTTTCTCTTTGATGTGTTGCACCTGCACCAGTTGATCCCACCACATGGATGTATTTCCTTTGAGTTGATAGATAACAATTCTTAATTCTACATGAGAAGAATAATTATGATATTGAAAATATTTTCTCATGCCTAGCTTCCATGTCTCGACATCTTCATCCTTCTTGTGCTCACTGTCAAATGTAGGAGGTTTAATTTTGTTCATTTATCCTCGTAGTTCATCCACCCCAGACCTTTTCTGATGTTTCCTGATAGGAGATTAACATGATTTGTTGGGTTTTTTCCTATTGGAATGCCTTTGGAAGAGATGGTGATGTCTTCTAGCACTCCTTGATCTTCCTTTCTCCTCAAGAGACCTATGACTTATTGATTTTCTTGAGTCATTCTCCTTATCCAATTTATTTTCAATTATGTCTAGGCTTTGCATTAACTTCATTTTGAAGTCCTCATGTTTCTCCTTGGATTTCATAAGCCTTTCATTATCAACCTTATGACTTAGGACTTTTTCTTCAATTTTCTAATTGTCTCTTCCATATTCATGTTTTCATCATTTCCTTCTCCATGTCCATTGGAGTTTGTTCCTTAAATACCAAAATGGACATCCATTCCTCTGATCTCATATTCCTGGCTCTAAGCCCCATGTGTATCATCGATCTTTCTGCACTCTATGTTGATTTTGATCTTATCTAGTTGATGTTAATTCTGCAAAATGTGCAGCCAACAGAACCTTGTCAGGCTAACTGTCTCAATAATTTAATGAAAATATGAACCATTATGGTTCAATAATATATAATATTTATTTCTTATAATTTTTTGAGAAATTGACTATTCAGCTCATTTTTCTGGGGGAACAATTATGTTCTTCTATCCAAGATATTTCCAATGACTATTCCCTTGCTCAATTTTGAGTTTTGAGCAGGAATTTATGGGATATTTGAACAATTATCCTTCCTGGAAGGTAATTTCCATACAATTGTTCTTCTTCTTCAGAGATGAATTGGCTCTTGGACTCATGATGGATCCTCTCATAAAGCACAAATTCCTTCTTTACATCTTTAGGCATAGGTCTTCATAGCTCGGAACCCCACATATTCCTTCTTCTAACCCCCTTTTGTCTTTGAACACATCAATTTGGGCACTAACCCCCTTTTATTTTGACTCAAGTTGCATAGGACCAAGGATATGACCAAGCACTTAGGTAATGTGTTCTTATCTAGAGCTTTAGGACTTTAGGGCTCTGGATCTTCAGGCTTCAAGGTTTTATCCTTCATCACACTTCATTTTCTCTGAATTATGAACTAGAAAAGTTCTGAACAGAGCTTTCTTCGGAGCTTCGGAGCTTTGGGACTTCAAAACTTCGAGCTTTGGAAATTCCACCAACTTGACATAACATTCCCTCCAAACGATGAAATGGCGAACTCTTGGAGCGACACTTCGAAGAATCACTACTTTGGTGCTCCGGAGCTTCGTATTTCAGAGGTTTTTATACCTATACACCTTATTTCTCCCAAACTCTGAACTTCTGAATTTTTCAGGTTAATGCTTTGGCATTTCATTACTCTGTCACTCTGCTACTTTGGGCTTTGGAAGTTTGGACCACACAGCACACAAAATTTATTGAACGTCGAACATGCATACTACTTCGGTGCTCCAAGGATTCAAAGCTTTGGGATTTGGAAGATATTGCAACAACATACACGCATACCCCTGTTGGGCCCCAACAACTCCCCCTAAAGTTTTACAAAATTTAAAGGGCCCCCAATAGAATCTCGATAATTATAATGAGCTACAAAATCAACCTTTTCAAATGGTTCCATACCTTAGCTTGATTTGAGACAAACTTAATACATTCACTATAGTATGAGACATTCATTACAAGAGTATATGTCAAAAGTTAGAAATGAGCATAGAAATCTCAATTTAAACAAAAACGTTAATTTTTATCAACTGTTTACTTTCGTTAAAATTATGATTATGTGTTCATTCTTTTGCTCATTAGCAGGTTTGACTATTTTGAATAATGGGTTCAATACTTCATCAAATAATATCTTGGTTGGTTTGTCATTTTCACAAAATCATTTGGTGGGATTAATTAATTATTATTTTTTTTCATTTTGAATCTCATTTCAAAATAAAAATAATAATAATAATAAAATTATTTATCATTTGTTTAATTTTGTGAAAACACAAAATTAATGTTTTTCTCCTCTCCATCAACTTAAAGCTTCTAGAATTTTAAGATCATATTTGAAAGGAAAATATAAACAATGTTTTTTTAGAACTTATAGTTAGTTTAAATTCATTTTTTATTTTATTGTTCTAGATTTTGTTTTATTCACAATTTTTAGGTTATTAATTTAGGTTTGTTTTTGTTTCAAAGGTTTCTATTTTCAGTTATTTGGTACATATTTGATCATGGTCTAATTTTATTATCTAAATACGTTCAATATGATTGATGCAAAAATAATATTGGATTGCTGCAAATAAATTTATGAGCAACAACAGATAAAATTTGGAAAAGCGTCAAGAACAGATAGACGATTTTGCGGGACTGGTTGAAGCCAAACCATGAGGAATCTGAAGAAATGGTTGAAAACCCATCTCCAAAATGGAACCATTTATCTTACGCGTGAGAATTTTCCCAAACAAATGCACAATTTGAGAGATATTTGTGTCTCTTTAAGAGGCAAATTTCAGGTGGCGAAAATTATTAGTGATGCCCAGACTGTTCATTCATTATATAAATATATGATAAAGTTCAGAGCCATGGGGATCCAAGACATTGAGAGGAGGATTTTTATCCTTTATCTTTTGTATATTATTTCTTTGTAAAAAAAATTCTTTTCAAATGGAGTAACGGACGGTTGGAATCTTTGGGAGAATGGACAAGTATTTTCAAAGAAGAATATGGAATTCCAGGTTGCTTAATGACTTTTCTCTTGTGAGTAAAATGGTTTTATTTTCAATATAATATCGTTATACTCTTTGAATAATTGATTATGCATTAATTTAAATTATCTTTAGTCTATTTTATCAATACATGGTTCATTGCTATCATTTATATATTAATTTTTTTAATTTTTAAGAGTTTATTATCCCAAAAGTTCTTCCTAGACTATATGATGAACATATTTTATTGAAACTATATGAGAAAACAGTTTAGTCTTTGGTTGTCATCCTTTGTAGACTTTGCAGTGTTTTTTCATTGTCTTCTCATGTAATTTATTGATGTGAAATGTTATCTGTGTCGAATTATCTTTAGTGAGTTCTGCACATAATATTTTATATCATGTTTTTCTTTAAGTTGTTCATTATCTTTTAGTTTAGTTTATATATGTGACTGATCATCTATTCAAGTATTTTGAGTTTACATATGATACTAGATAGTTGGTAACACCATTCCTGCGAATTGGATTTCTTTCATTTTCAGTTATTGGATGTTTCAAGGTCACAAGATATATAATTATTTGTCTTTCTATTGTTATAAACTCTCTCCAGAATATGAAACGCTTCCTTGAATTTCTTCAGGAAGTATTATGCTTGCTTTTGTCATAGGTTTACACTTGACACGGGTTAAGAGGAGCTCATACAAATACAGAAATATGAATTTATCTTAGTACTGCTAAGTGAGAGGTTAGTAGGTGCATTGCTTTCTTTTATTCAGATTTGTTTATATATGAATGAGACAATGATTGTATTAATTAGCTTTGATGGTTTTTGTGTCATTGTTTCAATCATATTCATTTAGTATTTATTTCTTTAAAATGTTTAAAACATCAAAAGAGTATTGTTCATATCTTGTTCATAATCTTAATTAATCTATCACTTTCACAAGATTGTATTTAAACCTTGTAAACTTATTCATAATCATTTGTATATTAACGCTATTAGATAAACATTTGTAATTAGTGTATCGATTGTTAAAGTTATAGTTTTAGAGTAGTTTATATCCTTTCATTGTTTTAGTACCCTAGTTGGCTAACAGAGCCATTAAACCTGTCAGGTTAGATCATACCAAACGGCTTGGGTTAATTAGACAACCCCGGTTCGGATCTATCCTTCCAGTTGACGATGTGTCACTTATGCCCGTCAACAAATGGCGCTAGGAGGGCTGAGGTAAATTTAATGATTAAATTTTTTACCCCTCAGCTTGTCATAATTCCAGATTTATAAATTTTTATTTTGTGTCATCTTGAAATGCACTAGAAGGTAGGTTAGGCTGACAAGCTGGCCTTGCAGGAGTCTTTGTTTGGAATGTATTTAATTCCCCATGGCTCCCCAAATCACTGTGTTGGAACATGCTTTCCACTTCTCATTACCTGATATTCCCAATGAGATAGTCTCTCTCTTTTCCAAACTCAACTTTGATGGTGTGGGGGATGTATCTACTAAAGACCATATTAACAAGTTTTGGTGTGAATGCATCAAGCATGATATTTCTGATTTAAAGGTTTTATGCAGATTGTTTTCTTTTACTTTTAGGGGTCGGATTAAACATTGGTTTGAGTCTTTTCCAGCTTATCACATTATTGAATGGTTTCAATTTGTAGAGGAATTTTTATATGCTTTTGAAATCTATGATTACAATCAATTATGTGAAGGATTTCAGATTTTACTAATCAATGGAAATTCATCTCCAAAAGTCTTTTCAACAAGAATCCATCATGTTCTCTGTAAATTTAATCTTGATGATATGCCATTTGTACTAAATCTCCTCTATGATTCTTTCATTCCTTTCATCCAGTCATATTCAATCACAAATGATGAATCAGTTACAAATCCTATCACTCAATTGCGAGAATAATTTTTTTTACAGCATGTGAGGAATCCATTCGAAAATTTTCAACAAGCAAGGGAGGTAGAATCTATTGAAAAGGTTTTTACTTAAAATCAAACTAGTTTTTCCTCTTAAGCACTGTATATTTAGTCCTCGACCATTGTGGAAGAAGATTTGATGTTGGGTCAAGATGAATGTCCATATTCTTCTAACTCTTGCTCTAATCAATACTTAAATTCAGTTATTAAAGAACGCTTAGGTGACGAAAATGATCTTAATCATTCTAACATTCCAATGAAACTGATTAGAGATGTAGATCTGCAATTGGAAGAAGAAACCTTAAACCCTCATCTACAAATCATACCTTATCCATAGGAAAGATTAGATGTTTGTCATGAAAGTTTTGAATTGTCTATCATACATGAGGCAAATTTAGATGATCATATTATGTTGAAGGATTTATCACCAAAACAGAGTGAAATTTTTAAAGAAAGTGAAGAGGAATGTCTTGATAATACCATTGTTAAATATCATAGCTCAAGAGATTCTTTCCATGTGCTTATTTCTAATTCCTTTTACTTTTTATATCCTGATCTCTTCTTAGATTCTGGTGGACTTGATACTTCATCCACGGTATCTTACTCTTTTCCATCACAATCAAATCTTCTCGATATGCCAAAATTTGGTGAAATTAATTCCGAACGTAACATTTATGAAGTCAGATTTGACACTCTTTCACTTTTGTCACTCGCATGGAAAAAAGACATGTTGCAAGATGATTTTACATGATTTATTTCTGAAAGAGACAATGCACTCATTCTTATGAAGATCAAATATTTTACGTTGCATATTCATTCTTTAATTAGTTCCAATTTTAATATTTATGATTCACATTTTGAAACGATCAATCTCATTAAAGAAAGCATTCAAACCAATAATCTAATTGATGTCATGAATCCTCTTATCATGTGTTCCCCATTGATATATCCATTTCATCAAATTCATAGTTTGCATCCTACTTTTTATGACAGGATCTTAGAATGGCTTGAAGATTCGTATCTGAAAAATCTTCATAATAAAGATAAAGTTGTGCTTGCTTTGTTTCTACCTAAATATCTAGGAAGTAATCATGACATGATTCTTTTAGATCCTTCATGTGAAGAAATTGATGAACACTTGGAGAATTGTTAGGAGGATGGGGCACTTCAGCCTTGGTTGATGGTTATGTCAGGTACCTATAATAATGACAAGTTTTCCAAACTTACTTACACTCTTCCATGCCATTATGACCCATATCATGACAAGATTGAAGAATGGTTGGAGGATTTGTACATCAAGAAGTTTCAAAAGAATGGTAAGGTCATTCTTGTTTTGTTTTTAAATGGATATATAGGAAGTAAGCATGACATATTTCTTTTGTATATGCAAATACTACATTCTTTTATTCTGATTTCAACTTTTTATGCCTTGCAGGATTGAAGATGCTCTTGTGGTTGCACTGGAAATATGATTTTACTTAACATTTTGATCTATTTAGTAGTTTAGAGTAGGTTTAGGAGTAGGTTTCCTTTAGTTTTATTTCTCAATGTGTATCTTTGTAATAATTCAGTTATGAACACAAGTGGGCATACCAAGAGAACCATAATATGAATGTTGTCAGGGAAGTCCACTTTAAATTTTTTTCTCTCTGCTTTTCGTTGAACATTTATTTTCAAAAACGTAGTATCATCATGAAAATTTTAAATGGAAAGTAAAGAGATAAGTAATTTTGAACTATCAATTCAACCCTGACCCAGGGTGCCATGAGTAGGACTGCACTCATATTAGTAAGCATTTTTCTATTTTCTTTTAGTCTCTTTTATTTTTAATAATAATGTTTGGTCAAAGTAACATCTTATGCATCACTATATTAGGAAAAGAACTTGCTCGCACATGAAAATTTATATGATTTAGTTCTTCCCTTATTTTACAGTGGGATGCTAGTAGATCCTAAAGCTCAGGTTTATATTTGGCCAAAATTGTTTCTGAAAGTGTGCTTTTTCTATTTCAATTTTGTTTGTTTTGGTATACTTCTGATCTTGAATCCCATTAATAAAATTTGATCTAGTTTGTTGTGTGTTTGTTTTTTTTTTCTTTCTTTGATTGAGCTTTCTTCTTGTCTGTATTTTTGAATAATTATATTTCTGATCAAAGGGCGATTGTCAAAGAAATCATTCATTTCAAGACTTATGTTTTTGAAAGCAATTTGTAACAGTTCAAACAGTTTCTGATGTTAAGATTTAGCTCAGATAATTGATTTGTAAGTCAGTTCAGTACTATGAAATCCTAAACGGTCTTTGTCAGAGTATTACCCCTGAAATGTGTCGAGATATTTGGGAATTACGATTATCCTTAGATTTTTTACATGTCCCTATTCTTAAAAGATCATTTCAAGTGATTCTCCATTCTCTAGATGATTTCTTAACTGAAATCTAAAATCTCTAAACCATGATAAAACTTCCAATTTTGAAAGCAAGTAAAAAAAAAAAAAATGATCAATTGTTCACCTGTATTGCAATTAACCTCCAGTATAACCTCTCTCTCTTTGTCATCAATAAATATATAATTGTATTATTATTTAAAAGTGGCATAAGAGGGATGAAAGAACTTATGTGTGGGAAGTGTGTGTAAACCTGTCGGGGTACTGAACAGGCTCGCTGGAAGCGGGTAAATGCACACATGATACCAAGACAACTTCGTCGGGGTACTGAATAGGCCTGCTAGAAATGAAGCAATGTCGGGTCGAGAGGTAGCAGGTATTCTTTTAAAATAACATTTATCGAAGTATACATCATGTGGATACAACTATTGGATGGGATTAATGCATTTGAGCGGGTTAAATGACATCCCTATCAAGGCTATGGACGCCTGCTGGAAGCAGTGGCTCTGTCAACAGTATTGAAGTCCTTTTATAAACAACGCTACTCTTTGATTAAAACACAACTTCAGGTTATAATCCTCTGTAAAAGAATTATGTTCTTCTTTTCTGACACTTTTCTATAAATCTGAGCTAGTCTTAACATTGTGTAATATTAAAGTGGATTTGTTTCAAAGAATCTTAAAATTATATCCAAGTCTTATTCTTCTTCCCTGAGATGAAATATTACCAGATCACAGATAACAACTTCACCCAGTAAGTCACCATTTGTTGGGCCCCAACAACTCCCCCTAAATTTTTACAAAATTTAAAGGGCCCCCATTAGAATCTTGATAATTATAATGAGCTACAAAATCAACCTTTTCAAATAGTTCCATACCTTGSYTTKCTTTGAGACAAACTTAAGACATTCACTATAGTATGAGACATTCATTACAAGAGTATATGTCAAAAGTTAGAAACGAGCATAGAAATCTCAATTTAAACAAAAACGTTAATTTTTATCAACTGTTTACTTTCGTTTAAATTATGATTATCTGTTCATTGTTTTTCTCATTAGCAAGTTTGACTATTTTGAATAATGGGTTCAATACTTCATCAAATAATATCTTGGTTGGTTTCTCACTTTCACAAAATCATTTGGTGGGATTAATTAATTAATTTTTTTTTCATTTTGTATCTCATTTCAAAATAAAAAAAATAATAAAAAAATAATTATCTATCATTTGTTTAATTTTGAGAAAACCCAAAATTAATATTTTTCTCCTCTCCATCAACTTGAAGCTTCTATAATTTTAAGATCATATTTTAAAGGAAAATATAAACAATGTTTTTTTAGAACTTATAGTTAGTTTAAATTCATTTTTTATTTTATTGTTCTAGATTTTGTTTTATTCACAATTTTTAGGTTATTAATTTAGGTTTCTTTTTGTTTCACAAGTTTCTATTATCAATTAGTAGGTATGGATCTAATCATACTCTGATTTTATTTTCTAAATACATTCAAGATGATTGATCCAAAAATAATATTGAATTGCTGCAAATAAATTTATGAGCAACAACAGATAAAATTTGGAAAAGCGTCAAGAATAGACAAATGATTTTGCGAGACTGATTCTAGCCAAACCGTGAGAAATCTAAATAAACGGTTGAAAACCCATCTCCAGAATGGACCCATTTAGCTCACACTCAAGAATTTTCCCAAACAAATGTACTATTTGAGAGATATTTGTGTCTCTTTAAGAGGAAAATTTCAGGTGGCGGAAATTATTAGTGACGCCCATATTGTTCATTCATTGTATAAATATATGAGAAAGTTCAGAGCCATGGGGATCCAAGACATTGAGTGGAGGATTTTTATCCTTTCTCTTTTGTATATTATTTCTTTTGTAAACTTTTTTATTTTCAAATGGAGTAACGGACAGTTGGAATCTTTAAGAGAATGGACAAGTATTTTCAAAGAAGAATATGAAATTCCAGGTTGCTTAATGACTTTTGTCCTGTGAGTAAAATGGTTTTATTTTCATTATAATATCTTCAAATTCTTTGAATAATTGATTATGCATTGATTTAAATTAGATGTAGTCTATTTTCTCAATACATGGTTAATTGTTAGCATTTATATATTAATTTTTTCAATCTTTAAGAGTCTATTATCCCAAAAGTTCTTTCTGGACTATATGATGGACATATTTTATTGAGACTATATGAGAAAGAAGTTTACTCTTTAGATTTCATCCTGTGTATACTTTGTAGTGTTTTTTCATTGTCTTCTCATGTAGTTTTTTGATGTGAAATGTTATCTGTGTCGAATTAGCTTTAGTCAGTTCTGCACATAATATTTTATATCATGATTTTCTTTAAGTTGTTCATTATCTTTTGGTTTAGTTTATATCTATGACTAATCATCTATTCAAGTATTTTGAGTTTACATCTAATGTTAGAGAGTTAGTAACATCATTCCTGAGAATTGGAATTTCTTTTATTTTCAGTTATTGGACATTTCAAGGTCACAAGATATATAATTATTTGTCTTTCTATCGTTATAAACTCGCTCTAGAATATGAAACACTTCTTTTAATTTCTTCAGGAAGTATTATGCTTGATTTTTTCATAGGTTTACACTTGACACGGGTTAAGAGGAGCTCATACAAATACATAAATATGAATTTAGCTTAGTACTATTGAGTGAGAGGTTAGTAGGTGCATTGCTTTCTTTTATTCAGATTTGTTTATATATGAATGAGACAATGATTGCATTAATTAGATTTGATTATTTTTGTGTCATTGTTTCAATCGTATTCATTTAGTATTTATTTCTTTAAAATATTTAAAACATCAAAAGAGTATTGTTCATATCTTGTTCAGAAACTTAATTAAACAATCACTTTCGCAAGATTTTATTTTAAACCTTTTAAACTTGTTCATAATCATTTGTATATTAACGCTATTAGATAAACATTTGTAATTAGTGTATCGATTGTTAAATTTATAGTGTTAGAGTATTTTATTTCCTTTCATTGTTTTAGGACCCTAGTTGACTAACAGAGCCATTAAACCCGTCAGGTTAGATCATACCAAACGGCTTGGGTTAATTAGACAACCCCGGTCTAGATATATCCTTCCAGTTGATAGTGTGTCACTTATGCCCGTCAACAACCCCCAAATGTCAAATTCTCTGAAATTTTGGAGTGTTGTCAGCAACCATGCACTAGGGGGGTTCTACATGGTATAAATAAGGAGCAGGCACGTGGCCCATTCTAACAGTTTACACATGACATGTTCTAACTGACATGAACGGTCTTTAAAACACATGGAACATGATGACACATGGAAAGCATAAAAAGTGTCCAAATTCCCCTAAGTGACGTCAATAGCCCACGTCACTCCGGTGCTTTATAAATTTCAAACATTGGGATTTAGAGGTTTCTTCTACAACTTATACAATTTCTCCCGAATACCGAACTTTTAGAATTTCAGGGGCCACTTAGTACCATTTTCAAGAATAAGGTGGTGACACATGGCCCCACCAATGAGTGACATGTTTCAAGTCACAATTGGTATAATAAGATTTTCAAAATCATGAATCAGATTGACATGTGGTAGGTGTAAAGTGGGTCCACATCACTTCAATTAACATCATCATGTCGCATCACTCTGGTACTCTGGGACTTCAAAGGATTCCATGCTAGAGCATGTCAAAACACCCGAATGTTGAATTTCCAAACAGGTGTTCCTCGGAGCTTCAAGAATTCAAGGCTCTAGGACTTTGGAACTTCAGGCTTTGGAGGGTTTTGTTGTTGAACACCAACCCACCCCTGAACTACTGAATTCCAGAGTTCCAAACACTTTCTAATATTTAAACATGTGTCCCTAATCATGAATGGTCTGGATTGATTCCATACTTCGGGACATAGGGAAAAGAAAAAACCCACTCCATGCAACCACAACTTGATTTTCCCAGATGACGAACTACTGAACCACTTGGGGGATACAATAGTTCACCTTCTCTCAAATGATCTACAATATGGGTTCTCTCTAGGACTTCATAGCTTCGGGGATTTTTCCTATTTCTCGAAAAATGTTTAAAACAACCGAAGGGGTGAAATCCGAAGAACTTCAGTGCTTAACGATTGCACACCTTCTCCAGATCCGACGACTGTGAGGGATTTATCTTCTCCTGAATAGATCCAACGACCCAAATATAAAATTTTGGTCCCTAAACAATGTTTTTTGTGGTTTCTCTACTTTTTTGGCTTTCTTGGACCTTTAAACTTCCTGATCTTCTAAACATAGTCAAGGTGTTCCCTCACCGCCCTCCCAACACTCTGTAAATTCAATTCTTTGTGAAGTTTTTTCTTCAATTTCCACTTACATGGCCCATCCAACCTCACTATTGAAAACCTCACTCTGATACCATATTGTAACATCCCTGGCCACCCAAACCAGGCCATGCAACTCCATAGAACCACTCTTTCTAAGTTCTGATACTAGTTTTGTAGCATACCCAGCCATAGGCCTACTGGGATATGCCCCACAAAACTCTTGTGAAACATCATACATATAAAACTTAACAGACAATTACATTCTGCTAATACATAAATTAATGTCGAAATAGTAGTAAGCCTACACATACAACATATACAACAAAAACTCATAAATATAGACATGTACAAATACACAACATGCAAGTGAACACATAAATTGTACTTATCTTTTTATAGAAGACCACCAATTGCATGAAGACCTTCCAAAAACCTCCCATCCTTAGACCATGCTACCCATCACTCTCAGCAATGGGTCACCCCTAAGCTAGGACTAAAATCCACCTGGGTAAAGGGATTCCTAGGCTAGGATGAGACAACTAGAAGTTGCATAGTCAATAGGAAGGATTTCATCCTAGGAGCCAACTCACACTAACATCCTACAACCTCGCATTCCCCACATGCCTGTCCCACCCCAGGAAGTGTGCCCCTTCTCTGCTCGATATTCCTTTGGCTACCCCACTTCCCTTCTAGGGATTCAACAACAGGCCAGACAAGAATTCTCATAGCACTATAGTTTTCGTTGGGATCCCTCTAGGAAAATCACTTCCCCAACAGTCTCTCTCACTTGGAGAGAGTTTCTTACATGCCTGATAACCTTCTTCTTCAAAACACATGCCTAACAACTTACTTCTTCATTCCATCTCCTTAGTGAATCGATTAAAATTGATGGTAGCATCAAAGATCGGGTATAGAAGAGATGATGGTAGCAAGTCATGCTCAGACAAGGAATTGTGTTGGAAGAAAAAACAAATTGTTAAGGCATGGTATGGGCCCAGGAAAATTACAAGTGCATTGTACTTGACAGGTAAGGTATGGGATAGCTAAAAAATGCATGCATGTTCTTGAGGTGCATGAGTAATGCAAAGGTCCACGATGGAGAGGAGGGCTCACTATGTGAGTGAATGGGGAAATATGGGAAAATATATTATTTTCCCCCACCTATATTTTCCTGTGCCCTGATTGACACATGGCTCTCCTAGAGCTTGTTTCTCTCCACTTGGGATTCATTACCTCTTCCACGAGACTTAGTATAAAACAATTATTCTCACCAATAATATAATATTCCTTTTAGAGTTAATCCTTCAATATTAGCCCTTCCCTTTCCCTTCCTAGTGGAGCTTAGTCCCCCATACTCTTTTGTCATGATTGGTTTACACACAATGATGAATTTATATTAATGATATGAGTGTTTACATATACAAAAATAGGCTCAAAGTCCTTAATCATCTAGTCTCTTCGGCCTAATCATCACATAATCCTCCTAGATTATAATCACTTGGCTCAACAACCTATAAAATATGTTTATAATTCAACTGGGGCTCGGCCTTGGGGTATTACATGGAAAAACCATTCCAATGAGATATGATAGAGCCTCTAAAACACTGTTTGGAGTTCACAACATCTCTGTAAATTTTGTAGAAGATGTTTGTCCTACATTCCTTCCAAGATTCTACTTCTATGATGGTCATACAAATAATTCCAAGGGTTTTTAGATAAATATGGATCATTGTATAGGTCACAATACCTCCAGGGACATCATAGAAACCCTAAAAATGTTGCAGAGCAATGGATGTAATAAATTCATGTATGGATTCTCCTATAATGGTGAACGTGATCCAAAGGGGGGGGAACCCTGTAGTGCCTATGGACCAACTGTGATGCTTATAGTGTATGGCCCAACAATTGGATTCCAAGACTACCAAAAGGAGGTTGGTTATTTCTACAAATATTTGAACCCACAACATGCTTCAAAACCTTATTTCCATGGATCACTAACCTTTCTTTGATACCATTAATCCATGTCTTGGGGACTGAGATCTAGAAGGCTTGATGTCGAGAGAAGAGGAGAGAAAACATACAAATATGCCATGAAATTAATCACAAGAACATTGATGAAAATCCATGAGTTGAATACGCCACAAAAATATGAGAAAGAGAGAAAGAGTTGGAGAATAAGGATTCCATTAAGAATAACCATTACATGCAATGACGCCAATTTTGGGACCTCTCCTTCCCAATCTAAACTCTCTTCCTATTGCCTTTTCTATAAGGTGTCTTCTTGATGAAGTCAACTTTGAACTAACTGTATTTATTACATGTTCATGATGCTCCATTTTACGCTTATATGTATTTATGGATTTTTACATCCGAACTTAGACTATATGCCCCCCTAAGATTCAGATCGTACCCCCATCAGAGCCCACAAACCTTTTGGTGTTTCATCTCCCGAGGTTGTGGTTTTGTCTGTTTATGGTTTTCTCATTTATGTTTTATGTTAAAAAGGCCTTTGGAGCCTCATGGTACTCATCTTCTTGTGAATGAGCATAGTTGTCACATTTTTTCTCGGAGATATGTTGCCACCATTCGAGAAAGTTTGTTTATGTCTGCATTTTTTATAGTTCAGTATGTTCTATTTATTAATAGAAGTAAAGTTTTATTGCATATCTATGCATTTATTTTCTATACATATGTATTTCATTTCATTCCATTTATAAATTTGGATTAGTGGTATTTGACCAATCATCTCTTCATTTGTTTCTCTGTGCATGTCCCCAATGAGGTTAGGGTACAAGGAGATGATACTTGAAGTAGTTGATCCCTTCCAATACCATCCCCACCGAGCATGACAAACTCCCATGGTGGACGAAAAGAGAGACGATGGAGCAAGATATCATTTTAAACTATTTCTTGAGGAAGCATTCGCATGACAAAGGAACAATATGATGGACAAATTTTCACAGATCCTTCGACGACTGCCAACAAGAAATGCATATTCATCAACCGACCACTTTTGAGGCACTACCCCTTTCAAGGTACAAATCAATTTTGACTTCCCTTTATTTGAAGGGAAGATAGATGTGGATGTTTTTTGTAGGAAAATTCCCCTGTGCAAAGGTGAATTCCCTCCTTGAACTTAGACCCCTATGACCAAGACAGAAAAGTGTTAACTTTCATCACTGACATTCCTTTAAACATAGATAAACTATTCAATAGAAAAGAGGAATAGAGTATGAGTACCTTTTTACAACGTTTTTCCTCGCTTAGTTCAAGTTGAGCCTTGATCTCCAAGTATTTCAACGAGTCCTGCAATCCAATAAACCATGAAGACAAAGCATACCTCCTATTCTACCATGATTAGTTTAAAACTAGATTAATCCAAAGAGACAAGTCCATGAAAATGTACACCAACTTGAAGGAAACAGGCCAAGCACATGTATTAATAAGAAATCAAAAGAGATACTTACAAACTATAGATGAAGTCACAACAGCCTCTCCAAGTCCTCCTCGTCCAACCCTTGTACAAAGCTCCCAAGAACATAAGTTTGATACCTCCAATTTGCTTCCTTCCTTATGAAATCATAAGTTTGGTATCTCTAAACTTCTCCATGCCTCTCCTCCATGGAAACCCATCATTATATAGGATTTGGAGGCTTAACTACCATGGAGAGGATCTCTCATTAGATCCACTAAAAAGGGGATCTCTAAGATATTTAGGGAGAAAATATTTCTTAAGGATTTTAGGGAGGAAATATCTCTCAAGGATTTTAAGGAGGAAATATTTCAACCATCCATGAGATCCTCCACCTTCCCTAAAAAATAGGAAACCAAATGTGATGTGGATTCTCACACTTAATTAATTTTTTTTCTCATTAATAATAATAATAATTCATGTGCACTTGTTATTTTCACCTTCATGTAATATGTCCCTCCTCCACATTGACTAGGGATTGTGACATAGGTTATTCCATGGTTTCGGGGTGTATGAGACACTTATATGACACTTATGACACTTAGGGCGAGGTACCTAGGTCTACAAATTTCATGTGTAACAAAATGCCCCCTAAAGTGTGAGGTCAGAAGAGAGAATGATGGCTGAAACACTTTACAAATCTTTAATGCAAGGGTGTGGAGTTGGAGAACCTGGAAGAAGTTGCAAACAAACATCAAACAATATTAATATATGTTTCATTTCCGAGGCAGGCATACCTATGCTTGGAATACAATATGACTCAAAGCATGGTCATCAAGAAATACACTGCGGATCCATGAAAAATATTGACTAAGGATATGGCCACCAAAGATACAATGTGGATCCATACCTCCATGACATGAACTGATCATATCCATGAAAAATACACAATGGAGCTACAAGATGATAAAACATAGCCACAGACCAATACAATGTGGATCTATGTGACAGTCTATATATCAACATGCTCAAATGATCTCTTTTGTAGCCTAGGAAAAGAAGTTATCAGAGTGAACACTCAACCCAGGGTCTTCGTCCTGATCCCGATGTGAATAGCCATGTGAATAGATGTTTTGATGTTGATCATGGTATATGTTAGCACTATGTAAATTTTGTCTGGCTGAATAGACAAACGACAGAGGTAACTGTTTCAACTAGCTTTAGAGCTAAGGCACTAGCCTACTCAACTCAGAGAGGGCTCTCTCATGTCACTTGATATTTTGTTGGGAATTGGTGGCTAGAGTTGGTTTGTTTTGGGGGTGTTAATTAAAATTTTGAAGAACTAAAGATGACCTTTGGGCTATGGGGTTAGGAATGTAGGATGCACTGCTAAATCATGACAACAATTAAGAGGAAAAGGCTAAATGAGGAAGTGACTTCTGAGTTTATACTTGAAAATTTAGATGGTATCAGAAGAAAATAAGCACACAACTATTATCAGAGAATTATAGTAATGAATTCTGAAATGGTTTAGAATAGATAAACATAGTCTAAATCCCCAAGCCGAGAGAATTGAATAATAAATTCTGGACTTTTAATTTCTCAATTTAGACAGAGGAAAGAAAAAATGAAATGCACAATAATAGAAATCAAACACTATGAGAGAAAATGAGACTCATAACACCACCAGTTAGAATATTTTCATAAAAAGTATGAAATTTTCCTTTGCATCCATGTATTCATTCCAGCCCCAAAAATTTACAAAGTTTTCCTGCACAGAGGGTAGGCTCCTCTTCTCCCTCTTGAGACAAAATATATATAGAGGAATTTCGCATGGAATTTAAAATGTTCTGACTTCCTCATAATTCTAAAATAGATACAAGTTACAAAAATGAAGAACAATTATACTGTTTAAAGGGGTCCTTAGTAACCAGTCTGTCATATTAGGACTCCCTTTTCTTAAGCCGCCATCTGTCCAAAACGTTTTGAAATACACCTAAATTTACCTGAGGATTTACCTCATCTTGGCGATTTCCTCTTCCAGGGTACTCAACCAAGCAAGATTTTTTCCAACACTCTCTATAATCTCAGTTTTGGCCTCCATCATCCGCCTTTTTCTCCTCTTCCTCTTTGTGGTTGGATGGTAGGTATTTTCCATGTGCTCATTTATGACGAGATCCCTCATAACAGGGTTTAATTTGACGCCCGACTCTATCTCAGTTGCAGGTTCGGTGTGAAATTTAGTTTCCAGTATCTGCAAGACCCATCTTTCATTCTTAATTATCGACCTTCTGGGCACATTAGTTGAGAACCTAGTCACGCCAGACATCATTTGATGATTATTATCCATACCTTTCAGACTTTGCAGAAACCGCGATTTGGCCACCCTTTGAATTTTACAGGACTCGGGAAATCAACATGGGTCAAGCTTGTTTTTCTTATGTATAAGATGGAAATTTCCTAGAGTAGGATAAAATGATTTCATATCTGAGATTTGATAGTTTTTTGCATTTTAATCACGAATTACTTTCATAGTACATTGGTATTCCACGCTTCATCAATCCATTTCAAATGATGAGCTTCGAGTTAGTTATGTGACAACATCCTTTTGATACGTCATCTGGGAAAGTACCTAGACCAGTGATGTGGGGTGATTTGACCAACCGCCATCCTTCCCATGATTTATCAATGTGACATCTTAAACCATACGACATCAGGGTCGTGGGAAAAATGATTTTGGGCAATCTGTTGTCTACCCCGATGCATGTGTAAGAGTGCCACGCATTCCCCATCAAAACAATAATGGTTTTCTTCAATCTACCTTCACGACATTAAGTTCCGTGTTATTTGTCGGCTCGATGTGGGCCTCAAACGTGGATCTGGGATTCTTCAAAATAGAAAGTTCATCGAGCTACTCCCTTCCCACCTCCTCTATATTTTTCTATATGTTGTGGGATATAGTCGCCCCCCCTAAACTATCACGCCTCTACTATGGTATAGCATTTCGATAAATTTTTGAAATTTTTAGATCCCGACATGAAAATTTTTAAGGTGATAATATTGGCTCCAACTGGGGATGCTATCCTCCCAGCGAGGTAGAAAAGATATCATACACCCAGTGCCTGATCCATTGGGCTGATCCCAAAACACTAGCATTGGTTGAAAACCAATATCTGTGCACTACTTCCAACTGTATGCTGGATGTTCGAGTATATTATTAAAAATTGACTGTATCTAGTACTAGAAAACTCAAACTTAAAAATGCTTGAATGACAATTTTATTTGCACACTTATATCTATTCTAAGACGACTAAGATGAAATATTCAATCAAGTGATGTTGAAGTGCCAATGCAACCAGTCAAGCAGTTGGCCTCCCGATTTTTTTCGGATGACATCTTTCATAAGAAGATAGACAAATGTGAAAGATGACAGTTGAAAATGTAATTGGAATCCAAAACTTGAATTTATGAATAAAAACAACTCCTCCTTCAATGATGATTGTAATAGGATGGACACAGGATCTTGGAG
Organism: Picea glauca; assembly: GCA_000966675.3. Taxonomy (NCBI): domain Eukaryota; kingdom Viridiplantae; phylum Streptophyta; class Pinopsida; order Pinales; family Pinaceae; genus Picea; species Picea glauca. The sequence continues at coordinate 713,090 of JZKD02S0648672.1, read as the reverse complement.
ACCATGAAAAGTCATTTCTCCATAATGAGCAAAAACAAAAAGGCAATCCTTTTTCATAAACGTTTGCTTCTCTTGCTCTATTTCTTCTGATTTGAGAACATTTTTAAATGAAATGACAGTGATAAGTTTTTCTAATCTCCCATGCATATCAACAAAAACATTCATACATTCTTGAACATCTTCAAATGTGACAGCCATATTATGTGCATCTTCTTGTTCATCAAACAATTCTGATTTGGTTTCATTAAACTTCTAGAAATTGGTTTGAGGACTGTCGTTTTGACTTTCAAAAGAATGAATAGAAATAAGTTCCTGCTCATAATCTTATTGTAAATGTGAAAAGATAACGGTATGCACTATTTCAAAGTCCAGAGTTCCCATGGATTCATTTTCAAAACCATGATTTTCAAATGAATCAAATAAAACCACTGCCTCTTCATTATCTTTCTGTATTTCTGATTGAAAAGTGGCATACACTGCTTTGCTTCTTTCCTGAAAATCTATGTCATTTGTTTGTTCATTGATGGAAGTTTCCATAGATGTATTTTCATAAACCTCATCCATGTCTATGTTTTTTAAAAATTGAACCACCACATCATTCTCAAGGGAAGAGAAAACACTTTGAAACACTTTTTCATGTTGAAAATCTATATTGATTTCGGGATAAAGAAAATGACCTTGAACAATACTTTCTGGAGCAACTTCTTCTTCCTTTTCAGGTTGATAGCTGAACATAGACTGTAAATCTGAGTTGACATGACCTTTTAAGTGATTTCTCATAGAATTATAATCACCACTCCGCTCATGCCTAGAGTATTCCTGACCTGAGATACTACAAATATTTTTCTTCAATAATTCGAAAGAAGCAAAACATAATGGTAAGGTTGTCCCACCTGATTTGAAACCGTCTTCAATTTTATCCCCAACATACGGTTGAATTTCAACACAAGTAATAGGGTTTTCAAGCACATGAAAAGAGTGTTGTGATATCTTTTCATTTTGCTCCATTAATTTAGCATGGTTTTTCATAAGCACAAATTCATTTTCCTCAATGATGATTTTAGAGTTCTCTTTCAACAATTTAAATGCAGCAAAACACAAAGACCTGAGATCTCCTTCAACTGATCTGATATTCTTTTCTCTACAATTGTGATATGTAGGTTGAGTCATTTCACTATACTATTGAACACAAAATTCTGATAGGGAACATGCAGTTGGTTGTTCCAAGGAGTCACCATCACAATCATCATCGTATTCATCATATATAGGTAAATTAACAACATATGGAATATCATATAGCAAGAACAACCCTGGAATGTCAACATGTTCTTCAACAAACGGATTTTCAAATTCATTTTCTTGACTATCTACGAATGAATACATAAAACCATAAGCCCCTTGCTTATCATGGGGTGGATCAGAAGCTAAATCAATGCCTCTTCTTTCAACAAGTGGAATAAAACTCTTTGCAAAATCATTTGCATTGGAATCTTCGAGAGGACCTATGATATCGTCAATTATATGCTCAAGATTCCAATCAACTATTTTCTATTCATATTTACTTTCATGTTCTTGAGAATTCAACCCCTCATTCTGGATCATTTTACATGCTTGGATGTTGTGTTGAATATCCTGAGAATCACTAAACATTTGTTGTAAGGACTCAAGTCTTCTTTCCATCAAGAGGAAAGAAAAATATGGATGAAGAGTAGTTGCATAGTGGAGCATGGCAGCAGCTTCAGAGGGTTGAATTTCTTTGAAAAAATTATAATAGACGCTAGAGAACTTTCTACTGAATACAGAAATAGCTTCATTATTGTTTCTTTTCAAGGCATAAAACTCAGTGAGTTGCAGCTCTAAGGATTTCTCCTTGCCCCAAAACTTTTAAAAGACCTTCTTTAATTCTACCCATGAGCAGATGGTTTATGGATGTAAATGTTTGAACCAATGTTTGGTGTCTCCTTTCAAGGATTGAGATAAGACTCTCATACACACATCATCGTGGTCAATCTCAAATAAATCTATAAAATGCTCAAACCCTTGAATGTGCTTTTCAGCCAAGATGATATCTGATTCTCTGTCAAACACAGGTAGGTACTCATAGTAATTTGGAGGGAAATCATGAAGGGTTTGGGGCAGATTTAAGGGTATATATATATATATATATATGTTGGGCCTTGGGGGATGTTGGAATAATAATTATGGAAGGAACATCAGCCTGGGTCTCACGAGATTCATCAACTTGGTCATTGTCATTGCATGGCCCAGGTGAAAACGTTTTATCAAAACCAGTGACAAGGTGAGGGTATGCATGTGCAACATAGAGAGGAGGAAATATAATTGCAATTCTTTCATGATCATCATTAAAATACAATAGGTAAAGGAAAATTCATTTGACATGTTCAAGGAGCAGAGGTAACTTAAAATCAAAAGTAAAATTCTTTGGAAGAGGTCCGATTTTGAGTACCTGTTTTGCTCCGTGATGTTTTTCCTTGCCCCTGTCAAGGGGTCTCATCTTTCAGTGAAGTATCTGTCTTGTGCTTAAAGCATTGAGAGTGGAGTTGCCTTTTGGAAATTCAAGATTCTTTTATCAGTGGAGTCCCCTTCAAACTGGTATGGAGTCACCAGAGCAAGAATACAACCAATATGTGCCTAAGTGTCTATTGCTCTCAGGCCTTAGAACTCAACCATGTCATTCTTCCCAAGGAAAAATTTTCAATTTCATCCCCAGAAATGGCACCAGAATGTTAGCACTCTGTAAATTTTCTCTAGTTGAATAGACAAACGACAGAGGTAACTATTTCGACCAGCTATAGAGCTGAGGCACTAGCCTGCTCAACTCAGAGAGGGCTCTCTTGTGCCACTTGATATTTCGTTGGGAATTGGTGGTTAGATTTGGTTTGTTTTGGGGGTTTTAATAAAATTGTTGAAGAACTGAAGATAACCTTTGGGCTATGGGGTCAAGAATGTAGGATGCACTGCCAAATCATGAAAACAATTAATAGGAAAAGGCTAAATGAGGAAGTGACTCATGAGTTTATACTTGAAAATTTAGTTGGTATCAGAAGAAAAGAAACACAACTATTATTAGAGAATTATAGTAATGAATTATGAAATGGTTTAGAATAGATAAGCATAGTCTAAATTGCCAAGCTGAGAGCATTGAATAATGAATTTTGGACTTTTAATTTCTTAAGTTAGACAGAGGAAAGAAAAAATGAAATGCAGAGTAACCGGAATCACACATTATGAGAGAACACAAGACTCATAACACCACCAGTTAGAATCTTTTCATAAAACGTCTGAAATCTTCCTTTGCATCCATGTATTCATTCCATCCCCAAAAAATTACAAAGTTTTCCTTCACAGAGGTCAGTCTCCTCTTCTCCCTCCTGAGACCAAACATATATAGAGGAATTTCGCGTGGAATTTAAAACGTTTTGACTTCCTCATAATTCTAAAATAGATACAAGTTACAAAAAGGAAGAATAGTTATACTGTTTAAGGAGACTATTAGTAACCGGTCTTTCATATCAAGACTCTCTTTTCTTAAGCTTCCATCTATCCAAAACTTTCTGAAATACACCTAAATTTACCTAAGGATTTACCTCATCTTGGTGATTTCCTCTTCCAGGGTACTCAACCAAGCTAGATTTTCTCCAATGCTCTCTATCATCTTGGTTTTGGCCTCCATCCTCCACCTTTTTCTCCTCTTTCTCTTTACAGTTGGATGTTAGGTGTTTTCCATGTGCTCATTAATGATGAGATCCCTCATAACAGGGTTTAATTTGACCCCCAACTCTGTCTCAGTTGCAGGTTCGGTATGAAATTTAGTTGGCTGTATCTGCAAGACCCATCTTTCTTTCTTACTTATTGACCTACTTGGCACATTAGTTGAGAACCTAGTCATGCCAAACACCGTTTGATGAGTATTATCCATACCTTTCAAAATTTTCAGAGACCGCGATTTGGCCACCCTTTGAATTTTACAAGACTCGGGAAATCAGCATAGGTTGTGCTTGTTTTTCTTATGTATAAGATGGCAATTTCCCAGAGTAGGATAAAACAATTTCATATATGAGATTTGATACTTTTTTGTATTTTAGTCATGAATTACTATCATAATACGTTGGTGTGCCATGCTTCATCAATCCATTTCGAATGATGAGCTTTGAGTTAGTTATGTGACTACATCCTTTTGATACGTCATCTGGGAAAGTACCTGAACTAGTGATGTGGGGTGATTTGACCAACCGCCATCCTTCCCATGAGTTATTGATGTGACATTTTAAACCACGTGACATCAGGGCCATGGGAAAAGTGGTTTCGGGCAATCCGTTGTCTACCCCGATGCATGTGTAAGAGCGCCACGTGTTCCCCATCAAAACCATAATGGTTTTCCTTGGTCTTCCTTCGTGACATTAAGTTCTGTGTTATTTGTCAGCCCGATGTGGGCCTCAACCGTGGATCTGGGATTCTTCAAAATTGGCAGTCTGTCAAGCTACTCCCTTCTCGCCTCCACTATATTTTTCTATATGCCATGGGATATAGCCAGCCCCCCTAAACTATCACGCCTCTACTATGGTATAGCATTTTGATAAATTTCTAAACTTTTTAGATCCCGACATGAAAATTTTTAAGGTGATAATAGTATAAACCGCTTGATTACCGTTCATTGAGGTAAACCATCAACAAGTGTGAGGGAAATCACCAATGATTTCAATGAATCCCAAGGTACCCTAGTACATTCCATCAAATTTGAATAAATGAGTTGAGGTCGAACATTCATGGAATCATCTGATCAGAGGTCAATGATGTAAACCTATTATCGGAGGCAAGGAGGCCTACCATTGAGGCACACAGGTCCCAAGGTACTAACTGGATTCTAATTCTAATTCCCAAATGATGTGTTGAATTCGACAAGAAAATACTTGTCAAAGGACGACCTTTATGTATCCCCCATCAACGACACAAAACTGACATAGGAAAGTGATGTAATATGGAGAATCAAATGATTATGGATTGACACAGGAAATGGAAACTAGTAATACTGCATATGAATGGTTTGAAGTGAAACTTCCCTTGAACGTGATGAGGCACGACAACTGACTTGGAAGCATTCAATCGACGAGTACCAAAATTTAATGTGACAACAAATAAGAACACTCTTCAACTGGATGAAAAAGTGTGGTGACACATGGAATTGGTATGACTCAGAGACAAGTTAATTACCCAATTGTAATACGAGATGAAAACAGGTGCCATGTTCAAGGGAGACAAAATATGGCATAAAGGATTCTCAAAACCTTGACCCACTTCCTTCAATTTTTTCCCCCACCTAGATAGATAAGTACCTCTTTTTAATTTAATGAGCTCGAGGAGGATAACACATGCTCGATATAACCCGCCTTCGATAAGTTCCTCTTCCTTTGTTTAATGAACTGGAATAAGTAAGGTTTAGCCAGTCTAAAGAAGGAAAAATCAGTGGTTTTTCATGTTTAGAGAGTCTGAAAAGAACTTAAAGATGACTCCAGGGTTGTCCTTTTTTGTAATGTTAGTCTCGTGAGGCCAAAAAAGAGATAAAATACCACTCAAAATATGCCCTTTCAAACCTTTTAATGAGTGTGAAAGGAATAAAGATCACTCGGCTATCTTTTCATGTTTAGAGAGTCTGAAAAGAGCTTAAAGGAGACTCCAGGGGGCTCCTTTTTCGTATGACCTTTACGAGTCCAAAAAATTATAAAAGTATATTGGTTACATTCTCATGTATTTATGAGCACGATAAAGAACAAAGACTAAGCTTGGTATTGGTTTCATTTTTACACAAGCTTGAAACAAAATTAAAGTATGCTTGTAAATTCCCAACGTAAATTCCAAAGGTTGGGATACCCATGGATGGTTGGTACTCTACCCCCATCTTAAAAATCTAGGAGATTAACTCCAGAATGATAATCAAAGGCTAGAGACATGACCCCCCAAGATTCAATTCATTCATTGACTTTGAGGTTGTCACCAATTTTTGTACTATATGGAGAAAAAGGATAAGGGTGGATGAAATGAAGGTTCAAATACAAGACCTAATGAAAGACTTGACTTGTTAGGAGAGGTGATTGTTTTATTTTTTAACGAGATTGACACAGGAAAAGAACTATGCTCAAGGCTCCAAGTTGAATCCCCATATTTTTGTTTCATTTTTTAATGAGCTTGCTACAGAGAGGAAAAACTATGCTCATAGCTTATGTTTCATTTTTTAATGAGCTTGCTACGGAGAGGAAAACTATTCTCGTAGCTTATGTTTCATTTTTTAATGAGCTTGATACAGAGAGGAAAACTATGCTCGTGGCTTCTCCTTGATCATGGATTCCAAGAGGACAATGCTTTGGAAGGAATACATGTTAAGGGACAAACATCAATCATGGATCCCAAGATATCTTCACTAGATGGAAGAAAATCACTCTGGAAGGAATACATGTCAACGACCTCGATAAGGGTAGGGATATCTGGCTCTAATAGCCCTGTCGAAGATATGACCATGTCAACTACTGGATCTAATTCAGGAGAGATTGAGCTCATAGTGAGAGGCTCATCTTCATCAACATCTGAAGGCATAGGAGATAAATCCACATCATTGACCTGTGGTGGGGGTGATATCATCTGCATATAAGAACCATTTAGGGAGTTCATTGGGTTGGTAATCAAGTCAGAACCAACAAATGAAAGTTGATCAATAGCCACAATTATTCCATCGTGAGGGAAATTTATCACACGAAAAACAGTGGACATAATAGCTTTCATGGCATAGACATAATCTTGCCCACGGAGTAAATCGAAATCCAAGGGGTCCTGGACTACCATGACATCAATAAAGACAGTTTTCCCTCCCAAAGTTATGGGAAACTGAGGAAGGACTCCTAAAGGGTGGTTGGTTCTTCTGTTAAAAGATAACAGATTCTGCATAACTGGTACAAGCTGAGGAAAACCAAAATCTTGTCAAGCAATAGAGGATAAAATACTAACGTACACACCTTCATCTATCAGCGTCTAAGGAACATCCTGACTACAAACTTGTATTGTAATCTTGAAAGGAATGTGAGAAGGCAGTCGAGGTCCAGTTAGCATACCCCAATCAAAAAGGATGGCCTCATTACTTGGAGGGGGTTTCGCGGGAGAAGGAGGAATGACCCCAACATGGTAGATTATGTATCAACAAGAAAAACATGGGCAGTATCGAGTGTACTCTCTAGAGGGAGAGTAGGATCAAGTGATGATGGGATCAGATCGACCACTTGGGTTTTATCCTCCAAGGGGAGAATGGGGTCAATGTATGTCGATGGAGGAACTGGATCGACCACTTTGACACTCTTCAGAGGAGGAGTGAGATTGACCAATGATGTAACTGGAGCAACCACTTTGGGTTCACTCTTTAGATGAAGAGTGGTGTTGACCGATGACGAAACTGGATCAACTACTTTGGTTAATTGTTCAACTGAGGATGAAACTAGATTGAGCACCTGATCAACCACATTGACTGGGGATGGAACCAGATTGACTAGTCCATGAACGAATGATGGGTTGGGGGAAATATTATGATAACCAGTTGGAAGTTGAAGCTTTTCCAAAAGAGAAGAAGCCTCGTCCATATGAGGACAAAGGTGAGAGTAATGATCACCTTTGCATAACATGCAGGGAAATGTGATAGTCGTCTTCTTCTTACCAACCTTAATGTCACTAGTTGACGAGGTGTCACCAGCATATCTAGTAGGGGTCGATGACATGGAAGACCACATTTCTAAGACCTTGGGAAGACCATGGAAATCCTTCAGAAAGTGGTCACCCTTATAAAGAATGCAAGGGAATTTGGGTTTTAGATTCTTTTTTGTAGTCATATCGACATCATCAATGCTCCCAGTATGATTAACAGTAATTGGTTTCTTGGATCCAACATATGATGTAGTTGGAGGTTTGGTCTCTTTCTGGTTCTTCTTATTCTTCTCTTTCCATTTCTTCTTGTTCTTATCAACCTGGCTACTCGCTTTAGAACTTTCACTAGGAGAAGCAGGAGAAAGGGAAGGAGACATGACGGGTGAAGAAGGAGAAAGGTCGACTTGAGGTTGATGCGTAGGTGGTGTGCTTACATCTGAAGCACTTGCTGAATTCGAGATTACCGGAGTAGAAAACAACCACTGGTAACCCAATTGTGAGACCTAGAAGGCTCAAAGTAGCGATGTAAGGAGGACCAAAGTTTCCGTAAGAAGGAAAAACAAAAGGTTCTCCCGGAGCAGGGGTTTCTCCATTGGTAGTTTTTGGAACTGATGCCATTAAATAAAAATCCAACCTAGAGTCTGCTAGGGAAAATAAACAACAAACACTAAAAATCTAGGAAGGAAGCAAACAAACAAAACCTTCTCACAATTAACGCACTAGTTGGCGACAAAATCCAACATCGCGAGAAAAATGTAAGAAGGCGCTGAGATAGAGAGGGTGGAAAAGTTACATTGATGACTTGCTTAATGGACTTACACCCGGGTGCAAGATCCCACACATAATTGTGGGTATACCCTCCAAGGAGCTCGAATGAGTTTGGCCAACGTCGATTCCAGGTACCGTGAATACTTTCTCCTCCACATTCACCTCATGTAAAAACTCTAAAGAGATAGGCTACTAAAGTTACCAACCAAAACAATGATTCTTGGGGAAACAGTCGATAGTCTGATCCATGCACAAAGGTAGGGTATCTAGCCCAAAATCAACTCGAGAGGATCCCACACATAATCATGGGTATACCCTCAAGTGACCCCCAATAATACGCACAATCTCTACACTAACACCAACAAAGAAAGGTGAGTAACTCTGTCGACCCTAATGTGACCTCATGATTGACCCTTGTGTTAGAAGGGCTTCCGAAGACAAAATATAGTAAATGTATTTCACCTCTCTCTAACTCAATATTCTATGTTTGTTTACATCTTTGGAAAGTTATCTTTCACACCTATTCCAAATCCCTACACCCTAAGCTAATGTAGGTTTTCTACGAGAAAATATAAAAATTTATAATAAATTTTAGTTTAGCGCTTGATTTTTAAGGTTGTTTTTTACTCTAGAGGAAAATGGCATGGACTAAATGATGTTTTGACTGACTCTGAATAATGAAAATATTTCACTTCGATGAAAGCTATATTACGAGAAGGAGAAAATGTTTGTCATTCCCAGATGCGCAATGTCCTAAAATGCCAAAACCATACAATTTTGCTACTTCAAATGAAAGCTAGTTTCACTACCCAAAAGAAAGAATGCAACTATGGTATTTGTTTGGTTATAATGTATAAAAAAATAAGATGCAAATCCTTCAATGCTCCACAACTTTCAATCAGAAGAAAGAGTCAAATGCAAATGCAAAAGACACTAAGCGACAAAGGTTTCAAACAAAGCATGCACTCAAATAAATGAGAACTGAAAGAAAACAAGTACAAAAATGTTATAACAAGAACTCAATCAAGGATTCAACAACTGACAATCATTCAAGGAGTACAATAAAATGCAGAGAAGAATCCAAGAAATGACAGGGAGAAGGAGAAAATACCCAAATTGTCCCGACCAAACAAGCAGCTAGAAAGGGAAATTTCACATTTATGAAAATGTTTCAAGCCCAAATCAAGAAAATAAGAATTTATAATCATAAAATCTCAACCTAAATAACTTCACCAACCAACATACACAGTCTGGGTAAATACTTCCACAAAATAGGCTGAAAAATCTGAGCAGAAAAGGGCCAAAATCCTTCAACAAGGAGACTAGAACTCTCTATCTCAAGGGTACAGAGCATTTCATCACTCCCTAAATCACTGTAGGGGAGCACTAGTGCTCTGATATGTCCTACATAGGGGCATTGATATTCCCAGAATCTCAAAAACAGAGCCAAAAAATGCAGAAAAACTCACCCAGAATGCATAGAAATTAGTGAAATTTCTCATGAAGATGGGAGAAAGGTAATAGATCATAAAAAAACATTAAAAATGATCTAAGAGGTGGGAAAAGGGTAGGTAAAATCCAAGGAAATACAAATCAATTTTGATCCCTAGTGGAGTCGCCAATTTCTGTTGTAGGAAAATTCACCTGTGGACAGGTGAATTCCCTCTTGGATCTTAGACCCCTATGACCAAGAAAGAAAAGTGATAACTTTGCTCACTAACATTCCTTTAAACATAGATAAGCTATTCAATAGAGAAGAGGAAGACAGTATGAGTACCCTTTTATGATGTTTTTCCTAGCTCACTCCAAGTTGAGCCTTGATCTCCAAGTCTTTCAACGAGTCCTGCAATCCAATAAACCATGAAGACAAAGAATACTTCCTATTCTACCATGATTAGTTTAAAACTAGATTCATCCAAAGAGACAACTCCATGCAAATGTACACCAAATTGAAGGAAACGGGCCAAGCACATGTATTAATGAGAACTAAAAAGAGATACTTACAAATCGTAGATGAAGTCACAGCAGCCTCTCCAAGTCCTCCTTGTCCAGCCCTTGTGCAAAGATCCTAAGACCATAAGTTTGATACCTACAATTTGATTCCTTCCTTATGAGATCATAAGATTGGTATCTCTAAACTTCTCCATGCCTCTCCTCCATGGAAATCCCTCATTATATAGGATTTGGAGGCTTAACCACCATGGAGAGGATCTCTCATTAGATCCACTAAAAAAGGGATCTCTAAGATATTTAGTGAGAAAATATTTCTTAAGGATTTTAGGGAGGAAATATTTCAACAATCCATGAGATCCTCCACCTTCTCTAAAAAATAGGAAACCAAATGTGAGGTGGATTCTCACACTTAATTAATTTCTTTTTCATGAATAATAATAATAATTCATGTGCACTTGG
>JZKD02S0648672.1:652179-691574 GCA_000966675.3 Picea glauca | reverse complement strand
CTCCTTTCCACGCGCTAGCCCTCCTGAGCTTAGGCTTGACTCACATGACCGTCATCACATGACCTCGGTCAAACCTCTCATCGGGGGTTTGGGTTTTACAATGATAATGTGCATAAACCCCTTGGATCCGCGATATGCCGATTCGCAACTTCCTCTGTCCTCCTTACACCTGTCCTCCACTGACTCATAGGTGGCCCTTAGGCTATATGCCTTATCGAGAAATCGTGTATCGCGATTTCGCAATGTCTGATGTTCAATGTTCTTTTCAATACCAAAACCCAATCCCCAAAATTCCATATAGAGCTATGATCAATGGTCCTGGTGCGATCTTGACTCAATGGTTGCGATTGAATCGCAATATCGCGTTTCGCGATTTCAAAGTTTCTGTTGCAGTGTGTTCTGGACATATCAAAGTCTCGATCGTCCAAGTCTCGATGCTCCATTACACTGACATCTGGCCTCCACTACGCCTCCGTCCTCCTTCTATGCTTGTGCTGACAGTTGGCCCCCACTCATTGGGGTTTCACCGATCGCGATTTCACAATGCATAAATCACTTGTCACCGGGATCCCCGCTTCTCCGATGAACAAAATTTCGACGGTGCCCGATCCTTTGCCACCTGTCCTTGCAGATGGACGGTCCCTATTCCTCTAGGATTTTGAGACTTTCGATGTCTCGAGTCACTTGTCCTCAGGAAATCTGATTTCCCGATGGCCAATATCCTGATGCCTCACCAGAATACTAAAGCGTGTCCTGCCGAGATCAACGGCTAGGATTCTCTCTCCAATATCCCGATGACTTGTCCAGGATTTCTCCTCTGCACACTCGGTCTTAACTTCTGCGTGACTCTCATAGATCCGACGGCTGTCGGGTTTTCTTCTCAGATCCTATGGCTCAGATCTGTTCTCCCCTGAGCTCCTCCTGGACATGTAAACCAACGATCACTGACTCTTCTCCTCTCGATTATTGCTGCACTGCTATTCATTGTTGTTGTCATCACTACAACCACAACTGTACTTGTCATCAATGAAAAGTATACATTGATTCACTGTCTGTTAACTGAATTTGCCAACATAATGTATAGAAGACTTCTTTCAAGTCCAAATAAGGTATTTTTGAATGGTCATCCATGCCCTTTGGTTTGACAAATGCTCCAAAAAATTTCATGAGATTGATGGACGATATAATGCGACCTTTCACCAATTTTTTTGTGGTGGTATATATGGATGATATCCTCATATTAATCAAGAATTGGGCAAAACACTTGCAGCATATTCAACAAGTCCTTCACACTCAGTGACAATACAAGCTATATATTAACTTGGAAAAACTCTCCTTCGGCGTGAACTTGGTCTAATACCTAGGCTACATTGTTGATGATATTGGTGTGCATGTGGATCCAACCAAGGTCTAATTCATTCAGATAGACCTTTCCAATGGGCTATCATGCACCTAAAACTGAGATGGTATGCAAACATTACGACCCTAGGAATTGGATATACTAACTTACCCAAACGAGGCCCACATGAGTCTTGGCGCTTCATCTCCTAGGGTTAGGTTTTTTGGATGTCTAAGGTTTTTGACATTCGTGTTTATTGTAAAAATCCCTTCAGAGCCTCATTGTAATCATCTTCTTTCGAATGCGTGTAGTCGTCACATCTCTTCTCAGATATCAGCCGCCACCATTCTAGCAAGCTTGCTTTTGTTGCATTTTACAGTTTCAACTTATTTACTTATTGAATATAAACCAGTTTTACTGTATATCTGTTATTTTGCGTTAAGAATATTTTGATAATAATATGTATTCATTTTTTTCTGCAAATATATTTTGGATCAGTGGTATCATAGCGGTCTACTCCTTGTCATTCTTAATGCATGTTCCCAACAAGGTCAGGGTACAAATAATTGGGTCTCAAGCTTGTTTCTCCTGAGGAAAAAAGATATCACACACCAAAATGACCTCTCATGCTAGAAGAAAAGAAAGATGATGGGACAGAATATCCGTTCAAAACATTTCTCGAGGAATCCCCTACACAATAGAGGAACAAGATGATGGATAGTTTTGCGCAAATCCTTCAATAGCTACCAACAGATGAAGCATCTTCCTCAAATGGAGGCGTTGCCCCCTTCAAGGTATAAATAAACTTTGATATTCCTATATTTGAAGGTCAGATAGATGCAGATATGGTAGACAAATGGTTGAATATGATAGAAGGGTATTTCTCTGTCCATAACTTCTCGAATAGAGAAAATATTACTTTTGTGCTCCTCAAAGTTGCCCCCCATGTCAAAGATTGGTGGGAAAAATTTTGTGAGCAAAAGGAAACAGAAGAACCCTCATTATTTAAAGTTACAGTCACCTGGTAGTCCTTGGGATGATATTAGGGAACAATACTACGAAGTTATGAGGACCTGTACACAAAATGGACCACGTTGTGGCAAGAAAGAGACCAAGCAGTGCCTGAGTTCATAAATATATTCCATACCTTGTGCACCAAGATGGGTATCAAATATTTTGAATGACATCTAGTGATAAAGTATCGTGACGGTCTGCATAGACACATCTAGGCTGAAATGGATTTTCTGTACATCTCATCCTTGGGCGCAACCTACCGATATGTTGTCAAAATTGAGCAGAATCTCAAACAAAAGACGCAGAAATTTGGGCCTGGGAACCACTCACAACAAAAGCTAGGAAAGGGTGGCCTCAACTCACATAAAAAAGGATAGATAAAATACGGACGACCTCAAGACAACCAGTCTAGGAAACAAGCAAATAAGTACACCAAAAATAAAAATAAAGATATCGGGAAGTTGTGTGACTTCCATAAGAGCCCCTGGCATAACATTGTTGATTGTCGCTTGAAGCAGTCGCTGGTGGCTGAGGTGAAAGCCTATGAATCAGATGCAGGTTCTGACTCTGAGTCAAAACCAAAAAGGGGGAGATGAATCATATATGTAGAACTCGGTGCTATCGTTGCTACCACCAAGCTCCATCTCGGTGAACCAGATGAGCCAGAGGAAGGTGAGCACCTTTTTCATTCAAAGATGTGGGTGAAGGGTACCCCACTTCACTTCATCGTTGATAGTGGTAGACAAAAGAACCTCATCTCATAAGAGGTTATCAAGCAACTTTCCCTACCAAAAATGCCACACCCATAGCCCTACACCATCAGATGGCTCTACAAAGGAAGCAACATCTACGTCAGCCAACAATGTTGTCTGTCATATGACATCAAGCCCTTCAAAGATGAGGTATTGTGTGATGTTTCCCCTCTAAAAATTTTTAATGTTCTTTTGGGACAATCATATTTATGGAAACGTCATGATGTATATGAGTCTAGGCCTCGTAGTGTTATTATTACTTTGAACAAGAAATTGTATAGGATACCCAAGGAAGTCCCACCTAATGCTATTTCCTTGATATCTTCCAAGCAATGTATAAAGGTCATCTCTCAGATAGGGAAGTTTGTCTTATTCATGATTCTCTCTTAGAATGAGTGAAAGATCACAGCCACATCTAGGGTCTTTGTGACCGACCTCTCGACACAACATAAGCAAGTGGATAAGGTCATGGAATAATACTCATATATGTTCTCCTCACCTACCGAGGTACCTTTGCACTGTCAGGTCAAGCACCCCATCGATTTGACCCCCGACACACTGCTGCCCAATGGGCCAGTCTACCGTCTCTCTTAGTTAGAGAATGAGGAGATCAAGTGGTAGATACAAGAACGTCTCCACAAGGGGCACATCCATCCTAGCTCATCACCTCGCGAGAGCCCAATCATGCTGGTACATAAGAAAGATGGAAGTTGGTGACTCTGCATTGATTACCGGGCCTTGAATAAAATCACAGTTAGAAATCATTACCTGATTCCCCGAATCGAAGACCTCGTTGATCAATTCACGGGGGCCAAATACTTCAGTAAGATTAATCTAAAGTTTGGCTACCACTAGGTTCCAATAGAACAGATAGATGTATGGAAGACTGCCTTCAAGTCAAAGGAAGGTATTTTTGAATGGTTGGTCATTCCCTTTGGTTTGACAAATGCTCTATCCACTTTGATGAGGATGATGGATGATATCCTGCAACAATTCACCAATACTTTTGTAGTGGTTTATCTGGAAGATATCCTCATTTACAACAAGACTTGGGCAGAACACTTGCAACATATTCAACAAGTTCTGCACATCCTGTGGTAGCACTAGCTCTACGCCAACTTGGAAAAATTCTTCATCGCCATGCACAAGTTTCATTAACTAGGATACATCATTGATTAGCATGGTGTACATGTGGATCCTGCCAAAATCCAAGTCATCCGTGACCTGCCAGCCCCAACCACACTCATTGAGCTTCGAAGCTTCTTGGGCCTTGCCAATTTATACTACAGGTTCATGTTGGGATTCTCCCATATTGCATGGGCCCTCACCCAAGTAACCAGAGCTAGTGTTAAGGTGAAATTTGTGTGGGTCTGGTCCCAGCAATAAGAGTTCAATGATTTGAAGCAACGTGTTTTCTTAGCCCCGGTACTTTCACTACCGGACCTACAACAACCCTTTAATATCGAGATAGATGCTTCAGACTATGTTTTGGGCATCGTTCTCACTCAGCATGGCCACCCTATGGCCTATCATAGTGAGACAGTATCATATGTTGTCCATAAGTACCCTACTTATAACAAACAAATGTACTCAATTGTGCAATCCTACTACCAATGGAGACATTACATTTTTGGGAAGGAGACAATCATCCACATTGATGATAAGCCACTGTAGTTCAAGTAGACACAAGGAAAACTTCATAATGAAAGCCATCAGAAGTGGTCCATGTACTTGCAACAATTCCACCTCAACATCAAGTATAAAACTGGAAGAACTAACCACGTTGTTGATTTCCTCATCAGACCGCCAGTCGCGAAACTCACCACGACACTAGACTCTTGAAGCCATGAGACGTCTGGATGGCCCCAACTCTATGAGACAGACTCACACTTCGCCACCACCTACCAAATGTTGGGATAAAATGTATTTTTCGCTAATTTCCATATTCATGACATGGTGTTGTGTTGTCTGGGCCATATCTATGTTCCATAAAGCAAGAGAGTGAAGCTAATATTGGAAGCCCACTACAGCCAGTTTGTAGGACACTTTGGCATCAAAACTACAGTGGCAATGTTGTAGAAACATTTCTACTGGTCGAAATTTTGAGAGGATATCAACAAGTATATCATGTCCTGTACTGCCTGTGTGATTTCCAAACCGACCACTAAGAAATAGGGCATGCAAACACATCTTCCTAATCCTTACAGGCCATGGGAATCCATCTCAGTGGACTACATGTCAGGCCTCTCGTCCACTAAGCGGAGCAATGACTATGTTTTTGTGGTTATATATTACTTTTCTAAGATGGCGATTATGGTCGCCTATAAGAAGAGCATCACAGCAGAGGCCATTTCCAAGATCTTCTTTGAACAAGTCTAGGTACATTTTGGAATCCCACAAACCATTCTCTCATATCGGGACAGTCGATTTCTCAGCACATTCTGGTCAAGTCTCTGGTCACTGTTGGACACCAAGCTCACCAAATATATAGCCTTCCACCCCCAGACAGATGGCCAAACCGAGGTCATAAATTGAATGATCATTCATATCCTGCACATGTATAATTCCAATCACCCTCGCACATGGGATGAGAGTCTCCCATGTGTTTAGCATAGCTACAATCAAGCCCTGCATAGCTCAACTAGCCACATCCCCTTTCATGTGGGGTTGGGATTCCAACCATTGGGTCTCATAGATGTTGCACTAGCCCTTGTGGTCACTTCGTCCGACTCATCTTTTGCTCCAACTGAAGTTGAAAAATCCACCTAGTTGATTGAGAGGATCTAGCACATCTTCCAACAGGTTCAGGATATGCTACAGAAGTCAAATTACAAGTACAAGCAACGCCATGATCAACATTGGGTTCCATATAAGTTTCAGGTGGGCGACAAAGTTTGGTTGCACTTGCAAAAAGAGATCCTTATAGGACCCCATCGGAAGCTTCTCCCTCTCCATTATGGGTGGTACACCATCACCAAAGTTTTGGGTGATAATTATTTCAACCTCAACATTCCTCCTTTCCTTTTATTGGACCCAGTTTTCAACATGGATATCCTTTGACCATATTTTCCACCATTATTCGACACCTTAGAGATAGCAGGACAACTGGAACCAACATAGCTCAACCCCGACTACATACAACAAGCATCCAATGATCATATTGTGGAAAAAACGATCAAGGCCACTCGCTAGCAAAGGATACATCATTATTGATTTGTCAAAGTAGGTCATCTCTTGCACCAAGGCATTCAATCAATCAAGCATTCAATCGATCTAACCCCCAATGCACCTCTACGCAATGGGTCAGTCTATCGTTTCTCTTTGATGGAAAATAAGAAAATCAAATGATAGATCCAAGAGATGCTTCAAAAGGGGCACATATGACCCATATCCTCACCCTATGAGAGCCCAATTGTACTCATGCAAATGAAATATGGGACTTGGCGACTCTGCATTGATTACATGGCCCTAAAAAAATCCACAATCAGGAACTAGTACCCAATTCCTTGAATTGATGACCTTATTGACCAACTCAAGGGAGCCAAGTTTTTCAGTAAGATTGACCTGAAGTTTGGCTACCACCAGGTCCCAATAGAATAGACTAATGTATAGAATACTTCTTTCAAGTCCAAAGAAGGTCTTTTCAAATGGTCATCCATGCCCTTTGGTTTGACAAATTCTGCAACAACTTTCATGAGATTGATAGGTGATATATTGTGACCTTTCACCAATTATTTTGTGGTGGTATATATGGATGATATCCTAATATTGGACAAGAATTGGGAAAAATGATTACAACATATTCAACAATTCCTTCACACTCAACGACAACGCAAGTTGTATACTAACTTGGAAAAATGCTCCTTCGACATGAACATGGTCCAATACCTAGGCTACATTGTTGATGATCATGGTGTGCATGTGGATCTAGCCAAGGTCTAAGTCATTTGGATAGACCTTTCCAACGGGCTATTGTATGCCTAAAAAAAATATCATATGCAAAAGTTACGACCCCAGGAATTTGATGTACTAACTTACCCAAATGGGGCCCACATGACTTTTGGCACTTCATCTTCTAGGGTTAGCTCTTTTGGATGTATAAGTTTTTGACATTCATGTTTATTGTAAAAAGGCCTTCAGAGCCTCATTGTAATCATCTTCTTGCGAATGAGAACAATCGTCACATCTCTTCTCAGAGATAAGATGCCTCCATTACAGCAAGCTTGTTTTTGTTGCATTTTACAGTTTCAGCTTATTTCCTTATTGAATAGAAACCAGTTTTACTGTATATCTATTATTCTCTATTAAGCATCTTTTGATAACAATCTGTATTCATTTCATTCTGCAAATATTTTTTGGATTACGTGGAAATGACATGTTGTATATGAGTTTATACCTCGTAGTGTTATTATTACTTTGGGTAGAAAATTGTACAGGATACTAGAGGTAGATCTGCTTACTGTCATTTCTTCGATCTCTACTAAGCAATGCAGGAAGGTCATCTCCCAGACCGGGAATTGTCTTCTTCATGATTTGTCTTCTTCATGATTCTCTCTCAAAGTGAACAAAAGGTTGCAGCCACATCCATTGCCTCTGCACAAGGCCTCTCCACACATCATAAGCAAGTGGACAAGATTGTAGAATAATACAAAGACATCTTCTCCTCACCCACCAGGGTACCACTAACTTTCAAGTCAATCATTCAATCAATCTAACACCTAGTGCACCTCTACCCAATGGGTCATTCTATCATCACTCTTTGATGGAAAATAAGGAAATCAATTGATATATCCAAGAGTTTCATAAAAAGGGGCACATCTGACCCAACTTCTCACCCTATGAGAGCCCAATTGTACTCATGAAAAATAAATATGGGACTTGGTGACTATGCATTGATTACAGAGTCCTAAACAAATCCATAATCAGGAACTATTACCCAACTCCTTGAATTGATGACCTTCTTGACCAACTCAAGGGAGCCAAGTTTTTCAGTAAGATTGACCTGAAGTTTGGCTAGCACCAGGTCCCAATAGAATAGACTAATGAATAGAAAACTGCTTTTAAGTCCAAAGAAAGTATTTTCGAGTGGTCAGTCATGCCATTTGGTTTCACAAGTGCTCCAACAACTTTCATGATATTGATGGATGATATATTACGACCTTTCACCAATTATTTTGTGGTGGTATATATGGATGATATCCTCATATTCAACAAGATTTGGGAAAAACACTTGCAGCATATTCAACAAGTCCTTCACACTCAGTGACAATAAAGCTATATACTAACTTGGAAAAATGCTCCTTCAACATGAACATGGTCAATTACCTAGTCTACATTGTTGATAATTATGGTGTGCATGTGTATCCAACCAATGTCTAATTCATTCATGACTGGCCAGTCTCGACCACACTAACCAAGCTTCGAAGTTTCTTAGGACTTGCCAACTTCTATCATAGGTTCGTGTTGAGATTCTCCCATATTGCATGGGCCCTTATCCAAGTGACCAACAGTTGTGGAAAGAAAATTTTTGGGTGGGGGAAGTCACAACAACAAGCATTCAATGATATGAAACATTTCTTGCGCTTAGCTCCAATACTCTCCTTACCCGATCTGTAACAACCTTTTGAGATTGAGACAAATGCCTCAAACTATGCCATGGGTGCATTTCTCACTTTGCATGGTCATCTAGTGGAATATCATAGTGAGACACGATCACATGTCATTCGTAAGTACGCCACCTATGAAAAAGAAATGTATTCCATTGTACAAGCCTGTTGACAATGGAAGAACTATATTCTCGGGAAGGAGACAATCATACACACTGATCACAAGCCTCTACAGTTCATGCAAACACAAGGAAAATTGTAGAATGACTGCCATCAAAATTGGTCCACATACTTGAAGCAATTCCATATCAACATCAAATATAAGACAGGGAGCACCAATCATGTCGTTGAATGCCTCATTTGACCTCTAGTTGCAACATTAACCATGGTGCTCCACTCATGTGGCCACGAGGCATCTGAGTGGCTTGAACTCTATAAGAGTGATCCCGACTTTGCTACCACTTACCAGATGTTGGGAATTGGCACTGTTGTCATTGACTTTAATCTTCAAGATAGAATGCTTTTCCATATCGACCACCTGTAACACCATGTTTCCCCCAGTTTGTAAATATAACTATATTGTCCAAGAGACTATGGAAAAATCAATATGTGTGAATTTTTGATTTGATGGACCTTTGTATAAAAGGTCGATGAATGTAAATTATTTATTTACCAAAAAATGGATAAGTGTTGCACAACTGTTGGAAGGGGGGTGTGCTAAGAGAGACCAAGAATGCTATGAAAGATATGGTGAAGGGGACCAGGAATGGTTGTGTTAAACTCCAACAAACCAGTACCTTACTGGATTAAATTTCTTAGGACTAGAACATTCCTCTGACCAACGAATGAATTACAGTTAGGATGGTAGGTGGGAAGACCTCCTCAAGAGTTAATGAGGGGATGGGGCAGAGCACCCATCTGTAAGGCTTTCAGACCTAACCACAGACTGGGAATTCGAGCCACACACAATCTTGATGAGTAAGGAAAGAAAGGAAGGTGTGGTGGGTAGAGGAAGACCTGCGAAGAGTACAGAGACGAGAGACTAATATCTCGATCTCAAGGAAGAATTAAGAAATGAGTGTGTTCTGGTCGTAGGAAATGGCTAGAGGGGTTATGATACAAGATGATAAACGAGGTTGTTGAGTGACAAAGGAAGTACTCATGTAGTCCTCCTTGCTTGGTATAGTGAAAATTGTTGTCAATATCCTACAGGAGAAGGAGAGTAACCTCCGTCCCTACTGTCACTTAGCCGAAAGAAAGGATTATATCTCAGAGCATCGTGGTCTAGCTCGGGGGTGGATAGTGGTAAATATGTTAGGAGTGACTGAGCCTATGGTTGGGTGGAAGAAAGAACCCCTTTCAGTAGTCACATCACGTCTTCTAGTTCTGATAAGTGTTTTCATGCTTTGTGCTTTGAATTGGGAATAATGGATGCATGTGTCTATTTATATATCTATAAATGGTTTCTACATTGAAATGGTTAAGTTTTTTGTATTTGTTTGTCTTCTTCTAAACTTATGCTTTTGATTAATTGTGTATGTGCCCCAACTTAGCCTTCAAGGAGCCTTGGGAAATAAACATGTAGGACAGTCGAGATAGAAATTATTGTGTCAATTTGGCCTTGTCTGTCTAAAGATACTATCCCCTTTAGACTCCTTGTTGTGCGACCGTGATATTATGCCCAAGTCCTTAACAGTTTCATGATGAAGCTCAGGAGATATGGTGAGATTTAAATCTCAGAAGGGAAGATCCTTTCATCTGGAATGCCAACACCTAGGAAGCTTAGGCTAAGCGTAAGGGAGCTAAGTCCTTCTAGATTTGGATCTTCAAAATTCTAGGACTTCAGAGTATTTTTAGCCCTCATAGTCATAAACCGGTCGAAGGTGACCAAGAGTTATGGTTACCCGTAAGGTTGACGAGAATTGGAAGGTTCCCCTATTGGTTAGGTGAACCTATCTTACCAAATAAACCGGGATCCAAAACCCTGAAGGTCAGAGCCGCGAAGTAACCAGAACCATATATCGAGGGATCCTTCAGGTTCTTTCCCAACCATCGATATACCAGGGATGCGTGGCGCTAGACCCTTTAGTTCAAAGATTGGGCACTTCAACAAAAAGGAGGAGTTTGCATCGCAAAACTCCCGAATTCCGAGTCCCAGAAGTAACAAGAGTCATAGATCTATGAATCTATGTGGTTGGATCTCGACCATGAGATCTGAAGGATGTTGGAAGGTTGTCAGTCTGGGGTGACGTGGTGTAGTGACAACACCCAGGGTAACGTGGACCCCATTTTTACGTGCCACATGTCACCTGGATTCATGTGTATTACATACCCTATAGACCCATTGGATTTTAACATGTGTCACCCTGACCCCTCCTACGTGTCAGTTCTTGGTACATCCCCACCTAGCCAATGTGTTTGGTGAAGTGATCGGAAATCCGAGAGTTTGGGACTTTGTGACTCCATAGGATTTGGGATGTAGCAATGTAGAGAGACCAAAAAGGTCTGAAGGCTAGAACCACATTGCAAGCTTATGAGACTTCAAAATTTCAGGACTTCAGGAGGTCTCATGCGTAGATAGAAAGGGGACGTTCAACACCGAACTCTTAATTCCCTGCTAGCCTGTGTGTCAAACGAAGGTTAAGTCAGTTGTCAAATTGGTTGATGGATGGACCTTCTCTAAGGGAGGTAGGAACCAAGAGATGATACTAACGAGATGAAGCCACGAGGGCATCACATGGCCCTCAACCAAGGGTTGGTTTAGAACCTGGTAGCAGTCATTAGGAAGATACGGGCAAGTAGAATAGAATGAATCATCTTAGAGAGATGATTCGAGATGAGTTAGTTAAAGAAAAACGAATTTATGATTCCCCACCCCTTAAAAGAGTATTCAGTGGTCGAGTGTGTTACAAATTGGTATCAGAGCATGGTCACAACACTTGGCCTACTTGGGCTCATGGACTAGTTGCATAGAAACCATATTTAAATAACTTTAAGGGTGACACCCTACCTTACCTCTTTCCTAAAGAGTCTGGTTAAACTCTTACCAAAGAAAAGAATGAAAAATTTCTACTATGTGTGTGTAATTAACAAATATGAACTAGGTGTTTTTCATGAACTAATAGACTGTTAGCTAACAATAAGTGTTTTTTCAGCACTCAAGCAGTCAATGAATCACGGGAAACTACAAGCATAAAGGATGCCTCCCACAATAGAGACGAAGAATTTGACGAGAGGAGGGAGGTGGAGACCCCTTTCGATCTGGCGGAAAGTGTAAGGATCCTCATGGCTGAATTACAAAGTTGCAAGGCTGAAAATGAGAGATTGATAAAGGAGAAAGAAAAACAAATGGAAATTAATGTCGTCTTGCTGCAAAGCTTATCTGATAGACAGAGGCAGTTGCAACATGGACCTGCAACCAGTCATGTGGACCGAAAACATATGAAGAGAAGTCAAATTCCACCTGCGATACAAAAATGTGGTCCCATAAGTGGCCACACTAGGAGGAGTACCTCGAGGAAGGCCCAACTTGGAAGAAAGGGACACTCATTGAGAGAGTCCTCTCGAGAGGAAACTGGGAACTCTGAGGGATCCTCTTGTGGAAAAACTAGTTCACATTCTCAAAGGAAAGGAAAGAAGCAGAAGAATTCCAAAAGTCGTGATCTTGAAGAGTTCAAGAAATTCAAACCACCCTCTTTCAATGGATAGATTAAGGGGAAGAGGCAGAAGCTTGGCTTCTTGGTTTAAAGAAGTACTTCAGTGTCCATTACTACTCTAAAAACTTCAAGGATCGAATAACCATCTTCAACTTGAAAGGAAAGGCTTCCATTTGGTGGGAAGACCTTATGAATGTGAAAGGAATCCATGAAGAGGAATTATCATGCAAACAATTGGAGAAACACTTCAATAAGAAGTATCTATCAGAGAAATAATTTGATGGGAAGAATAAGGATTTCTATGAACTCAGACTGGGACAACTCATCATACTAGAATATTTCCACAAATTCTTTGAGTTGTTGAGGTATGTACCCCAGATAAAGGATGAAAAGGTAAAAGTGAAATGATTTATTACTAGGTTACCTCATACCTACCAGAACAGGATGGAGTTTGACGAGCCAAAGACCTTAGAAGACACTATCAGGAAGGCAAGGTATTGTTATGAATAGTTTAGGAGTTAGACAGAACCTCGCGAGGACTGGAAGAAGAAGAATAATTTAGGATTCAATAAGAATGGGTTTAAATCCTCAAGATTTAATAACTATAAGAATGACTCTAGGATAATCCTTCCTACTAAAAGTGTATATCAGCAAAATTTCCCCTCCCAAAGCGGAAATAAATCTTTTGAAGGAACCCCAGGAAAGACTGATAACCCAAATAAGGAACCCTTGAAATGTTGGGGTTGTGGAGAAAAACATCTACTAAGGGATTTGCCACACAGACAACAGAATAGTAGGAGGGTATACAATATCCAATAAGCTACCATAGTCAATGATGTGGCTATGAGCATGCCACAGATTTATGGAGCCTTGGATAATAAACAAGTTGACCACCAAGCTTTAGTGGTGGATATGGAAGGTATGATTTCAAACCATTTGGTTTCCATTTTAATTGACCTTGGTTCTAATTTGAGTTATGTAGCCCCTTAGACTATTGATAAGTGTAAACTACAACCAGTCAGGCATGTTAAGCCATAGTTGGTACAACTAACCACTAGCACTAAAAGAGAAGTATCAGAGGTCATGCCAGCTTGCCAATTCATTATGGATGGATTTCCCACCCATGTGACCCTTAACATACTTCCCTAGGATATTATGACCTGTTGATTGGTATGGACTTGTTAGCTACTTATAAAACTAAGTTGGACTATTACCATAAAAATTAAGAATGTGCAAATGAAGAAGGGAGAAATATAACCCTCCGAGGGATTCATAAGCATGCCTCAATGAGACGAATATCAACCCTTCAAATGAAAAGGTATTGCAGAAAGGGATGTCCTCTATATGAAATAAAGGTGTTGGAATATACTGAGGATGACAAACCAAACCTAGAGGACCACCCCATATTAAGAGAGTATAAATACATGTTTCCAGAAGAGGTACTGGGTCTACCTCCGAGAACAGACATTGATTTCTCGATATAACTTGCACCAGGAGCAGTGCCAATGTCTAGATATCCTTATATGATGAGTACACTAGAGATAGTTGAGCTCAAGTTACAGCTAAAAGAGATGATGGACAAAGGCTATATACGAGCTAGAGTGTCCCCATGGGGAGCACCCATCATGTTATTGAAGAATAAATATGGCACACTCTGACTGTGCATAGATTATAGACAACTCAATAAGACAACCATAAAGAACAAGTACCCCTTACCAAGAATCGATGACTTGTTCAACCAATTAGGGGGTTCTTCCATTTTCTAAAAGATTGACTTAATCTCTTGATACCATCAAGTCTGAATAAAGGATGAAGACCTCCACAAAACTTCCTTCAGGACCAGATATGGTCACTATGAATTTGTGGTGGTGCCATTTGCATTAACCAATTCCCCCGCCACTTTATGTGCTTGATGAATAATGTACTCAACAAATTCCTAAATAGATTTATATTGGTTTTCATTGATGATATTCTAATCTACTCCAAGAACAGAGAGGAGCACGAAGAACATCTTAGACTTGTACTTCAAGTACTAAGAGAGCATCAACTCTACACTAAGTTTAGCAAGTGTGACTTTTTACAGAATCAAGTCCATTACTTAGGCCATGTTATTTATAAAGAAGGAGTGGTAGTAGACCCTGACAAGATCAGGTCTATTATGGAATGGCCCACCCCAAATGATGTATCTGAAATCAAATCCTTTATGGGCTTAGCAGGATATTATACAAGGTTCATAAAAGGATTTTCCAAAATTGGTTTTCCAATCACTGCCCTTCAAAAAAATGGGGTTAAATTCACTTGGACATCAGAATGTGAAGAAATATTTCAGGGACTGAAATACCTTATTACCCATGTGTTTGTGCTGAAGATTTCATACCCTGATAACGACTTCCTTGTGTGCATAGATTCCTGCAAGGAAGGACTCGGAGGATTCCTTATGCAAGAAGGGCATGTAATTTCCTACAAATCCATAAAATTGAATGAGCATGAAATCAATTATGTGACCCATGATCTAGAGTTGGTTGCCATAGTGCACGCTTTAAAAAAGTGGAGGCATTACCTCCTGGGTAGGAGATTTGTACTTATGACAGACCATTGTGGGTTGAGGCACCTATTTGATCAACCAAAACTCAATGCCAGGAAATCTAGGTGGATGGATCTCCTTAGTGAGTTTGATTTTGAAATCAAACACATCAAAAGAAATGAAAATAGTGTGGTTGATACCCTTAGTAGAAGTGTGAAAACAATTCACATGGAAGCGGTAAGCACCTATGAAATAGATGTCAAGGAAAGAGTCAGGAATGCACAAGAAACAGATGCACTCTTCAAGACCGTGACCTCATACCTCAGGCAAGATCCTATAAGGATAAAGTATGAAGGATATCATATGCTCGATGAAGGAATGATGACTCATAGAAACATATTGTATATCCCAAGTTATAACGACTTGAAGAGGTTCATAATGGACGAACTTCACAAGAGACCATATATTGGGCATCCAGGTTATCAAAAAATTATCACGGTCATTGGGAATCAATTCTATTGGCCTATATTGAAAAAGGACATAACTGACTATCTAGATAAGTTTCTAGAATGCCAGCAAGTTAAGGAAAAACACCAGCACTCAATAGGGTTGCTAAAACCTATACCAATTCCAAAATGGAAATGGGAAACCATTTCCATGGATTTCATCACTGGATTACCAAAATCGTCCAAGAAGAATGATGCCATCATGGTAGTGGTGGAGAAATTGAGCAAGTCTGCTCACTTCGTCCCTGTGAAGTCAACTTGTAAGGCAATAGATATTGTCAAAATCGTCATGAAGGAGATATTCAGACTGCATGGCATGCCTAGGGTGACTATAATTGACAAAGACACAAAATTTACTTCAAGCTTTTGGAAATCCTTAATGGATGGTTGTGAGACTAAATTGTTGTTTAGCACATCTTCTCACCCTCAAATTGATGGACACACAGAAAGAATAAACTAGATATTAGAAGACATGTTAAGGATGCACATAATGCATCAGCCTAAGAAGTGGGAAGACTACCTTCCATTGGTATAATTTACCTACAACAATGGTTATCAAGAGTCATTGAAGATGAGCCCTTTTGAATCCCTCTATGGTAGAAAATACAAGATTCCAATTAGTTGGAGTAATCCAGTGGATAGAATTACAATAGGACCTGATAGGCTCAAAGAAATGGAACAACAAGGGATTCAGATAAAGCAAAATATGAAAATTGCTAAGGATAGACAGAAGAGTTACATCGACCGAGAGAGAACTCCCAGAGAGTTCAAGACAGGAGACCATGTCTATCTCATTGTTAGGCCTAGGAAGAGTTCCCTGAGAATGGGAGCTTGTGCCAAGCTGCCACCTCGGTATTGTGGACCCTTTGAAGTCTTAGATAGAGTGGGACCTATAGCCTATAGGCTAGCACTCCCTCCCACAATAAAGGAACATAATGTTTTCCATGTTTCATTATTGAATAAATATGTACATGATTCTAATCATATAATTGACTGGTCTGTGATCCAGGTGAAGTCGGAGGAAGAATTCCTACCAGAACCTCAATGCATACTAGACAGGAAGGAAACCCCACTCAAGAAATGAACCATTGCACAGGTCAAGGAGTAGTGGGAACACTTTGGCCCAGATGAGGCTACGTGGGAAATGGAGGATGCCATGAGATGGGCATGTTCATTTTTTTTTACTTTTGTATATACATAGCATGTTGAAAAATAGAACATCGAGGATAATGTTCCTTTAAGGGGGAGGGAATTGTAACACCCTATTTCCCCCAGTTTGTAAATATAACTATATTGGCCAAGAGACAATTGAAAACTCAATATGTGTGAATGTTTGATTTGATGGACCTTTGTATAAAAGGTCGATGAATGTAAATTATGTTATTTACTAGAAAATGGATAAGTGTTGCATGATTGTTGGAAGGGGGGTGCACTAAGAGAGACCATGAATGTTATTAAATAGATGATGAAGGGGACCAGGAATGGTTTCGTTAACCTCCACCAAACCAGTACCTTATTGGATTTAATTACTTAGAACCAGAACAGTCCTCTAACCCAAGAATGAATTACAGTCAGGCTGGTAGGTGGGAAGACCTCCTCGGGATTTAATGAGGGGATGGGGTAGAGAACCCATTTGTAAGGATTTCATACCTGACCATGGAATGGGAATTCGAGCCACATGCAATATTGCTAAGGAAGGCAAGAAAGGAAGGTGTGGTGGTCAGAGGAAGACCTATGAAAAGTGCAAAGACGAGACACTAAGATCTCGAGTTCAAGGAATAACTAAGAAATGAGCGTGTTTTGGTCACAGGAAATGGATAGCAGGGTTATGATACAAGCTGATAAACAAATTTGTTGAATGACAAAGAAAGTACTCAGGCGGTCCTCCTTTCTTGGTATAGTGAAAAATGTTGCCAAGATCCTACAGGAGGAGGCAATTAACCTTCGTCCCTATTGTCGCTGAGCCGAAAGAAAGGATTATATCTCAAAGCATCATATCTAGCTCAGGGATAGCTAGTGGTAAATCCATTAGGAGTGACTTAGCCTATGGTTGGGTGGAAATGGACACCCTTTTCAGCAGTCACATCAAGTCTTCTGGTTCTGATAAGTGTTTTCATGTTGTGTCCTTTGAATTGCGAATAATGGATGCATGCATATATTTATATATCTATAAATGGTTTATGTATTGAAAGGGTTAAGTTTTGTGTATGAGTTTGTATTCTTGTGAACTTATGCTTCTAATTAATTGTCTATGTGCCCCAACTTATCCTTCAAGGTGCCTTGGGACATAAACATGTAGGATGACTAAGATAAAAAGTATTGTGTCAATTTGGCCCTGTTCGTCTAAATAAACTATTCCCTTCAGACTCCTTGTTGTGTGATTGGGATATCATGCCCAAGTCCTTAACATTTTCATGATGAATCTCAGGAAATATGGCGAGATTTAAATCTCAGAAGGGAAGATCCTTTTGTATGGAAGATGAACTGAAGAGATATGTTTAGGAGAACCCATATGACCAACACCTAGGAAAGTTAGGCTAAGCCTAAGGGAGATAAGTCCTTCTGGCTTCGGAACTCCAGAAGACCAGGACTTCGGAGTATTATCAGCCCTCATAGTCATAAATCGGTCGAACACGACCAAGAGTTATGGTTACCCATAAGGTTGACCAATGTTGGGAGGTTTCCTTAATGGTTAGGTGAACCTATCTTACCAACTAACCTGGGATCCCAAACCCCAAAGGTTGGAGCCGTGAAGTAACGAGAACCGTAGATTGAGGGATCCTTCGAGTTCTTTCCCAACCGTCGATATATCGGGGATGTGTGGCTCTAGACCCTTTAGTTCGGAGATTGGGAACTTCGGGAGAAAAGAGGAGTTTGCATCACAACACTCTCGAA
Source organism: Picea glauca (assembly GCA_000966675.3). Lineage (NCBI taxonomy): Eukaryota > Viridiplantae > Streptophyta > Pinopsida > Pinales > Pinaceae > Picea > Picea glauca. The sequence goes on along the minus strand of JZKD02S0648672.1, from coordinate 673,282 downwards.
CACCGAGTCCCCAAAGTAACAAGAGTTGTAGATCTATGAATCTACGTGGCCGAATATCGACCGTCAGATCTGAGGGATGTTGGAAGGTTGTCAGTATGGGGTGATGTGGTGCAGTGATGACACCTAGGTTGATGTGGACCCCTGTTTGACGTGCCACGTGTCACCTGGATTCGTGTATCACATACCCTATAGACCCATTGGAGCGTAACACATGTCACTCTAACCCCTCCTACGTATCAGTCCCTAGTACGTGCCTACCTAGCCAACTTGGTTGGTGAAGTGAACAGAACTCCGAGAGTCCAGGACTTCGGGATTCCATAGGATTTGCGACGTAGCATTGTAGAGAGACCAAAAAGGTCCGAAGGCCGGAACCACGTGGCGAGCTTATGGGACTTTGGAATTTTGGGACTTCAGGAAGTATTGTGTGTAGATAGCAAGGAAACATTTAGCGTCGAAGCATCGAACTTCAAACAACTCTCTAGCTTGTGTGTAATATGAGGGTTAAGCCAATCGTTAGATTGGTTGATGGATGGACCTTCCCTACGGGAGGTAGGAACCAAGAGATGATACTAATGAGATGAAGCAATTGGGGCATCATGTGCCCCTCAACCAATGAATTCCCGAAGAACTCAGGGAATCTATAAGATATAAACCAAGGGTTGGTTTAGAACCCGGTAGTCGTTTTTAGGAAGTTGTGGGCAAATATAAGAGAATGAATCATCTCGGAGAGATGATTCAAGATGAGTTAGTTAAGGAAAAAATAATTTATGATGCCCCACCCCTTAAACGAGTATTAACGAGTCAGGTGTGTTAAACCACCTTTGTATTCCTTCAAGTGAGCATGCAAAGATAATTTGGGAAGCTCACTACAGTTGGATGGTAAGACATTTTGGCATGGAAAAGACCGTGGCAGTACTACATAAGCATTTCTATTGGTCGAAACTTCGATGGGACATCAACAAGTATATTAGGTCCTTCACCACCTATGCCATTACCAAACCAACCACTAAGAATCAAGAGTTGTACACCCCTATGCCTACTCCTGACAGGCCATGGGAATCCATCTCAATGCACTACATGTCGAGCCTTCTTTCATCCAAGCATGGAAATGACTGTTCTTTTGTGGTTTTTGATTGGTTTTCTAACATGGCCATCCTAACAGCCTACAAGAAGATTATCATAGTGGAGGCCATTGCCAAGATCTTATTCGAACGGGTGTGGGTACACATAGGGATACCACAAACCATCATATCAGATCGAGATAGTAGGTTCCTAAGCACATTTTGGTCCATCCTTTGGTCACTGTTGGACACCAAGATCACCAAATCCACTGCCTTCCACCCACAAACTGGTGGTCAGATAGAGGTCATCAACAGAATGATCATGCATATCTTGTGCATGTACAAATCCTAACATCTATGCACATGGGATTAGAGTCTCCCCTATGTTAAACATAGCTACAATAGATCCCTTCATAGCTCAACCGACCACAGTCCCTTTCAGGTTGGTTTGAGATTTCAACCATTGGGTCCAATTGATTTTTCACTGCCCCTTGAATCCACACAAACATAATCATCCCATGCTCAATCTAAGGCTGAAAAATCGACCAAGTTTATTGAATGGATTCAACACATCTAGCAATAGGTCCATGATATTTTACAGAAAGTCAATGCTAAGTACAAACAATTCCATGATCAACACCATGTGTCTCATAAGTTTCAAGTGGGAGACAAGGTTTAGTTGCATTTGCAGAAAGAGTGCCTTACAGGACCCCATCAGAAGCTTTATCCACTTCACTACAGACCTTACACCATCACCAAGGATGTGGGTGACAATGCTTTTGAGGCAAGTATTTCCCCCTTCCTTGGCCTATGCCCAGTGTTCAATGTGGATCTCCTTTGACCATACTTCCCACCATTATTGGACACATCGAAGATCGCAAAGTAGTTGACACCAACAGAGCTCAACCCTGACTATTTGGAACAAAAAACCACTAATCACATCAGGGACACTCAAATTAAGGGAACTTGCCAACAGAGGATCTAGCTTTATTGAGTTGTCAAAGAAGGGCAGCTCGACAGTGCTTATCATGTATATAAAAGAAGATGTTTTTGGGGCTCGACAGTGCTTATCATGTATATAAAAGAAGATGCTAAGTTGAACGGAATATGTATTCCTCGACTATACATTTCCAACGGTGTATCGAGCACCCTAAACGGAGATCGTATGCAAAAGTTATGCCATCAAGAAGTTGACGTATCAACTACCCCCATCCGGGCCCATAAACCTTTTGGTGTTTCATCTCCCGAGATTAGGGTGTTGTATGTTTAGGGTTTTTTCATTTATGTTTTATGTTAAAAAGGCCTTTGGAGCTTCATTGTACTCATCTTCTTGCGAATTAATGTAGTTGTCACATATTTTCTCAGAGATAAGCTGCCACCATTCGAGCAAGTTTATTTCAGTGTGCATTTTTCACAATTCAACATGTTCTCTTTATTGATAAAAATCAAGTTTTATTGTATCTCTGCGTAATTTTTTATTATACATATGTATTTCATTTCGTTATGTTGGATCAACAAAAAAACCTACACTAAACTCACAACAAACATATATCTATTTAGTACTAGTCATTGATGTTTTGCAAATTTTGTTTAATTTTAAACACCTACTATAGAATTTATACCAATAATACTTTCTTAAACTCCATAAAAAATTACGTTTCTTTTTTAGTAATTAATTTTGTATATATTCCTATCATTCTTTTCTTTTTCGTAGAGTGTAAGGACAAGATTGAAGAGTGAAATATTGTCTTTAAAAATATATTATTCTATTCATGTTCACGAGCATGTAAAATCTACAGAAGTGAGAAGTCTTCAATTTTTTAATTTTAATGTGTATTTTTATATATAAACATTTTTTATTAATTCAAAAGTTTTTTTAAGTGTTATATCTTTTGTCAAGTTTAATCATTTACATTTTAAAAATAGGTAAAATAAATAGATACACTTGCATCAAAATATACTGTTAGAGTTCTAATAAGAGTAAATAGTGAGAATAAATCAAAATATACTGTTAGAGTTATAATAAGAGTAAATAGTGAGAATAAAATTCAAGGTTAGAAATGAAGGAATAAATTCAATGTAAATTATCAACATAAATAAATATATAATTACAGTAAAGTATAATATCAAAATTTTAATAATAAATAAATAAAAAATATAATATCAAAATTCTAATAATAAATAAGTAAATTTTTTAATTATTTAAAAACATTAAAATTCATAATTTATAATAAAATATAATATCAAAATTTTAATAATAAATAAATAAATAATATAACATCAAAATTTTAATAATAAATAAGTAAATTTTTAAAAACATTAAAATTCATGTAGGGTAGATAGTGATAATAAAATTAAGGTTTAAAGGATGTAAAAAAAATAAAATATAATATCAAAATTTTAATAATAAATAAATAAATAAATACGTGAAAAATGTAAAGTATAATATCAAAATTTTAATAATAAATAAATAATAAATATAATATCAAAATTATTTTTTAAAAACATTAAAATTCATGTAGGGTACATAGTGATAATAGGGTGAATAGTGATAATAAGATTAAGCTCAAAAGGACTTGAAAAATGTGTGTTATAGGATAAAAAGTGAAAATAATATTGACCTAGAAAGAATAAATTCAATTTAGATTTTATTAAAATATGATTGATAATCTTAATATGTTATAGTTATAATTTTAATATGGAATAGTTATAATATTTTTAAAAGATAAAATCATATTTTGATTGTTTTAATGTTATTATTCTTCAATTACAATTATTTTAAGTATATTTTTTTGTTTTTCAAGTAAGTTTAAGAGAAGCTTTGTGTGATGGAGTGGTCGAATTTCTTCCTTTGAAGAAACATTTTTTTTTCATTCTTCAACTATGATTTTCTTTTATTTATTCATCATGCTGAAATCCACAAATTACAAAATAGATTTTAATATGTTAGAAGTTACATAATACAAATTGAATTTAAATAAATAATACAAATATATTGTGTGTTGTTAGTAGTTCACTTATACTATTAATTGATAGTGATATTCTTCACTCAAATTAAATCTTGAGTAACAAGAGGATATTCAATTATAGAAGAAGTACATGCCCTCTTAGGTTGGTTACACATACTTTCTAATAGTTTTATAGAGGCGAACTGAAAATAAAAAACTATGTTTTGTAGTTTTACTAGATAAATATTATTTATTTTTTGACTTACTGTGATCATGGTTTTCCAAGAGGTAAATCACAATTAATCTTGTTTGTACTTTATTAATAGTTAACAACATTAATAATAATGTCCCCTTTAATAAAATACATGTAAAGTATGTTTAACACTTGTATCCTAAGTAAGTTGTCTAAAATCTAAATGCAATCCAATAAATGATGCAAATCTAATATGGCTATGATTACCATATGTAACATAAACATTATAAAAATCATTACAACTCTCATAGATCATTACAACAACACCCCTAGAAGTGTCTTCGGTTTCTTTGGGAGCATTTGTTGTAGTAGACAAAATGAAGATGTTGACTTGATAAGATATAAATCAAGACAAATACTCTCTATGGGTGGTCACTAAAATAGGTAGACCATAATTATCTTGTGTAGTCATTTCATAATATTGTGAATTGTAGAGGATGAAGTGAGTGCACATGAATCTAGATGTAGGTTGTCTTATTCTATTAAAGTTGTGGTTAATATTGAATTCCCAACTACTTATTTAAGATTTTTTGGTCTAGATTCTCTCACATGGTTGCGTTCAATAAGTTTTGGTGAGATGATTTGTTCATCTTTAGACCAAGTTTTTTGTTTATAAATGTAACAATTCAACTTAATGATATAAATTCAAATCATGATATGTGAAAATATAAATATTTAAAAAAAAAAAAAACCTCTTTCTTTATTTTGTCATTGTCTAGAATTTAAATACAATCATTTCAATGTTGTGAGTCTCATATGGTTGTGATTACCATATATAATGTATACATTATGAGAATCATTAAAAATCTCTTATATACCTACAATTGAATCCCTTAAAATTGTCTTCAATTTCTAGGTGACCATTTGATGTAGTGAATTAAAAGTGTGAGCATTTTTTTATGAGCATGTCTTCAATACAAGTGAATTAAAGGGAGGCAAGTATGTGGTGAACTATCTCAATAATGGTTGGGAATGCCTTTCACGTTGTCATAGTAATTGTTGTCTCAATAATTGTTGGGAACGCCTTTCATGTTTTCTATACATTTGATGGTCACTCTTTTATGACGATTTTTTTTCTTTGACATTGTCATTTGGGTAGGGTATATTTTTGATGGTCACTCTTTTATGAAGATTTTTTTTCTTTGAAACGGTCCTTTGTATGATGTTTTATATATTTTTTTTCTATTATGTGTGTTTGTACATTTTTATTAATGAAGAGTAATTGCGGTGATTTACTAGTTGAATTGGAGTAATAATTATTCGAGGATATCCAAAAAGGTGCAATTATGGTGATTTGATCACACTATAATAAAGATAATCTGAAACCTATCATCCTACTAAGAGGAAACTGCTTATTGACTTGCCATCAAAAGGTTCTGGGTTGTACTGTCATTATTCTGTCTTTGTAAGATTGAGTCCATATATATGTGTGTGTGTGTGAATGATTAATTTTAAACTCATCCATCAAATTAACGGTTTTAAGAATTAAGTAGACCACAATAATGACGTGTAAATATTAAAATTATCAATATATGACAGTAAAATAAGAAAAAAAGCATGTAAATACCTATCAAATTTAACCACTTATCAAACAGGTGACAACTACCAGCAAATTTTGTGTAGGATTTTCAGCCAGATTACAATGAATTTGTTAGGTACATAACCTCCCTAACCCCTCACATAGGTAGAATAATATATTTTCCATGTAATAAAGGCCAATGTTAATAAGGCCTAGTAATAAGGAAGAATAAGTCAAGTGTAAAAAGACCTAATAGAAGTCTCCACTTCTAGAAGATCTTCCTCTAGAATGTTCTTTTGGGAGATAGATTTAGTATAAATAGGAGTCGAGGGAATGAAAAGTTTTTGTGTTGAGAATTATTGTAATAGAGCACTGCTTTGATGGATGTTGCCCCCTCGAAGAGACAAGTGAACATTGTTTCCTATCAATAAAGGTATTATTTTGGTGTTGTGGTTTCATCTATTGTGTTGTTTCGTTGTTATTCTCTACAATATTTCTATTTTCGGCTATTATAATAGATCTGGTACCTTACAGGTGGCATCCGAGCACTTTCCTTGGAAGAAAACTATGGGTTTATTTTTTTCAGGGTAGAGACGTATTCCAACGTCTTTAAGCTACAAATATCTGTCGTTACGGGCATAAACCAATGGTCGAGAAATCATACACATATGAAATACAAGTGGTTTTTAAGCACACATTTATTGACCACCCTTGCAACCCCTATTGGTACCCCTTCGAGTGGTAGAGCATCATAAAACACCTATATATGGATCGGCCTAGGCATCCTGAATCCCTCCTTAGATAAGTCGATCAATTTCCTGACTGTTATAGTGTCACTGAGAGAAACACTTAGAAATATACTCTCTAGTACCTGGGTAGGAAGGTAGTACGACTAAGGGTATTTTTCGACCTCCTTAGTTGGTTCCCTAAGATATTGGGCTGAGTACTACTGTCGAACCCCGCCTGTATATCAAAGAGTTATAGCATAGGGAAAACCCTTGTTTGTAGAAACCCTGAATACCCTAACACTTGGGACGGAAACATAAACAAAACAAAAAATATGTATTGATGTGAAAATGTGCCTCCTGCATTTCGGTTGCAAAATTCCTAGACATTTCTTCATGTTAATCATTTTTTCATTTCGTCACTGCAGTATTATTCAGATCGTAGTATAACTCCACAAGAGTATAAAGAAATAAAAAAATAAAAATAAAAATTATGGATCCTGCCAGCACCATTATTTGAGACCTATCCCATTGGATTCCTCTCTTCGCCCTGATCTCAATCATACCTATCATTTTTCATCATTTTTTTTCCCATGGACCCAACCCCTTCCCGACATCCCTATTGTACATTTATCCCAATGACTTCCTCTCTTTGCACCGATCGTAGTGGTACCAATCACCAGTAACTCATCTATGCATGGTCCCACTTTTCCCCCTGTCCCTTCCCCATGTCCCACACTCGCATCCAAGATTAGGAACAATGTCTCACCACCTTGGAAAAATCTGATGACCAAACCCAGATTAATATCTCTTCCATTATGTCCAGTATTGGTAACCTCAACTCCCATCTTGCTCCACTCGAATCACTTCCCACATCCATCATTCAATTGATGCCCTACCTTACCTCTTTCCTAAAGAGTTTGGTTAAACTCTTACTGAAGAAAAGAATGACAACTTTATACTATGTGTGTGTAATTAAGAAATATGAACTACGTGTTTTTCATGAACTAGTAGATTGTTAGCTAACAACAAGTGTTTTGTCAGCACTCAAGCAGTCAGTGAATCACAGGAAAATACAAGAATAAAGGATGGTGACACACCATGAAGTAGGGGATGGCTCCCACAATAGAGACGAAGAATTTGAGAAAATGAGGGAGTTGGAGACCCCTTCGGATCTGGCGGAAAGTGTAAGGAGCCTCATGGCCAAATTACAAAGTTTCAAGGCTGACAACGAGAGATTGATAAAGGAGAAATAAAAACAAATGGAAATTAATGTAGTCTTGCTGCAAAGCTTATCCGATATACAGAGGAAGCTGCAACATGGACCTGCAACCAATCATGTGGACTGACAACATACGAAGACAAGTCAAATTCCACCTGAGATAAAAAGACGTGGTCCCAGAAGTGGCCACACTAGGATGAATACCTCGAGGAAGGCCCAACTTGGAAGCAGGGGACACTCATTGAGAGAGTCCTTTGGAGAGAAAATTGGGAACTCTGAGGGATCCTCTTGTGGAGAAACTAGTTCACATTCTCTAAGGAAAGGAAAGAAGAAGAAGAATTCCAAAAGTCATGATCTTGAAGAGCTCAAGAAAGTCAAACCACCCTATTTCAATGGAGAGATTGAGAAAGGGGAAGAGCCAAAATCTTGGTTTCTTGGTTTAAAGAAATACCTCAGAGTCCATTACTACTCTGAAAACTTGAAGGATCGAATAGCCATCTTCAACTTGAAAGGACAGGCTTTCATTTGGTGGGAAGACCTTAGGAATGTGAAAGGAATCCATGAAGAGGACTTATCATGGAAACAGTTTGAGAAACACTTCAAGAAGAAGTATCTATCAGAGAAATACTTTGATGGGAAGAATAAGGAGTTCTATGAACTTAGGTTGGGACAACTCAACATAGAGGAATATGTCAATAAATTTCTTGAGTGGTTGAGGTATGTGTTATCACATAATCCTGTCAAGACCTTGAGGGTCTGTGTTTTCTTCCTATGTCTGCATTTTTTCTTGTTTTTCCCCTTTTACAGACCCAATTGTATTTTTCTTTTCCCACCCGGCATGTATCTTTGTTTGTCATAGTTATCCTTCTCGATCGACCAATTTTTTTCTCTGTCAATTCGCCCAAAAGAGATTGGTCCTAAAATTCCTCTATCTCTTCTATCCTCCATCACCGAACCTTTGTCTTCCCAAGCCTAAGTCTGGCCGGCCAAGTCTCCATTTTCACTATCTACAGCACCGAGAACGGTTGAAGAAGTGACACAAATCAAGTGATTGGGCAAATACTAGTTTCAGAGGCAAGGATCCATCGATGGAACAGATCGATGGTCATCGGGTAATTGGGGTCGTGAAGTTGCACGGAGGTTGGTGTCAGGAAGAGGCTTGAAATGATCTAAGTCATCCGATCTAGTGGGGAAAGGTGGCAACTGATTGATCTTTTTCGAGATTCGTCATTTCGGGGTTCTTGTCAATAAATGCACCCATAGCCCGAAACCCCGAAACACGAAATTATAGAACCCCAGGGGGTTGGGCCCATGGTCCTAGCCCCTGGTCACAAAGAAAGAAGGTCCGAGAAGGGCACTAGCATTCATCACGTGGAAAAGCAAGACCCAAAATGTTGGTTTTAATCCGAGTTGTCCAAATCAGAGGGGCATATGTCAGTAGATAGGAGAAACTGTTAAGCGCCCAAGGTTTTAGCCCCGGGTCATAGCTGGTGACCATATGGACGAGATATAAGGGAGGCACTAACGCAAGTTAAGCCCCATCATGATTTTGGAAACCGGGAGTCTGAAGGACAAGGAGTTGACTCCTTCCCATCGTCGATACATGAAATTCATGAGAAAGATAAGTGAGGTCACAGCCCACAGTCACGTGGAAAGTAGGGCCAAGAGAAAGATAAGTGCCTGTTCAATCCACATATGGCTAAGGTTGACTAAGGAAATGATCTTGGTCATTGATTCTGAAGGAATATCAAACCGTTGGTTTGGGCAGGGAGATTTCACAATGCCGGGCATCGGGGATCCTAGACATAGTGTGTGGGAGTCCTCGTATGGAGAAATGTCGAAGTGCCTTTGAAGATAGGTGAGGGTTCATGGCCCTGGGTTACATTGAGGGTGGAGCCAGAACAAAAGGAGGCTAGCCTCTGAGCCTTGGAGAGAAGGCACGTGGTCATCTCTTGTGAATGTAGTCTCGGCCACTCTCCATGGAGGAAAGCAGTTAATGAAAATTGAGCACGTGGTTGAAACCTCAGCTCAATCCATAAATGGAAGGCATGGAAGGTATAGAGTAGTCATCCCATGGTACCCATGCGGAAAGGTTCCCTGTGAGAGAAATGTCGATCTGAACCAGTGTCGAACAAGAGATTACATGCACCGTCTACAAGAAGATCATGCACACATAAAGCCTTAAATGTAATCGCTCAGCGACTCTCCTGTGGTCAGGAGTGAATTTCTCTGAGTATATATACTCCATTTTGATCTTTTTTAATGGTCGATGGTAGAGCTAGGCTCCCGTTTGTAAATTTTTAATGACGCCTCTAGTTCTCTTGTTATCCTATGTATTTTGAGATTTCTGGTCTAATGAATGTCAACCCTTTCCATCTCTTTGTAAACATTATGTTAAAACACTCGGAATTGGAGGATCCAGTTGAGGGTCGTAATGTTGTAGGATGGTGTAGGTTTGATCACTGCAATGTTTTCACCGGTTTAATTAGTTTCCTGTGTTATATTTTCCCTCTTACACTGAGTAGCTTGGAATTGGAAGATTCAGTCGAGTTGTTATAGTAGTATTTTGATGTAGGTTTGATCACTGTGCTACTGTAACTGTGTCATTTGCACACATTTCAGTGTCTTTCTTTTCTTGTTCAAGTTGTTGGAAGGCCTGATGCCCAGAGCAGTCTTGTTCACCATTCTCACCAAGTCTTCCCTCTCCTCATTTTAAACTCAACTTCCTGGCTGAAGATAGACCAAGACCTCACTTGCTTATGCATGCCAACCAGATTTTTTGAGTTAAAGCGATATATCCGAGTCTGCATCCATTTAGACCACTATTAAATCATTTCATTGTGACATATAAACTGATGGGTATCGATCTTACCCTTGCTACAATCCAGGGGTGACATGTGGTGCTAACATTTATGGTGCTGTTGTCGGGGACGAAATTGAATATTTTCCTTGGGTAGAACGAAAAAATCTTACTGGCTTTGAGGGTGCATCAGAACCTAGTACATCAAAGATTGCTACTATGCACCTGGAGACTCCACTATTGTCTCTCCGTTGATTCAAATCAATTGGTGACTCCTTTGTTTCAGATGTGGCTTCCAGAAGAAGACATACGAGTTCTACTCCACAACTGCCTTTAGCAACACCTGAAGTTGACCCAGAACAAATTATCAGAAAGGGAAAGGACCCTTGAGAAGGATCTTTTGTTGTTGAACTATGTGTTTCTGATGATTTTCATGGTCCTTCTTTAGAAACTCCATTTTCTTCTTCTCATTCCCCTATCATATATTCTATTGGAGTTTCCCAAATTTTAAATTTTTGGAGTGTTCCTGTTGAGTTTTCCACCCCTGGTCTGGGATTAGAGGGAGAAGTCCTTGTCACTCCTCTCTCCCCTAAAGTTGTACCATGGTTTATACCCAACACCTCAGAAGATTTCCCTACTCCGAGCTTTACCATCCCTCCTCCTATTACTGTTTCTACTGCGCGAAGAGAAGCTTCTCCTCCCTCAAGCCTTGTAGCCTTTTCTCTAAATCCTCTATTCTTCCCCTTTCCTCCCGGAAGCTCAGTTACAGTCTCCCCTATTCGAACTCCTTCCCCTCCTAGTTCTCCTCCACCTATTGTCCCTATGGTAGGAGTAAATCCCCCTATGAATAGAATGGAGGCTATTATAGCTGCTAGGTATGCCCCCCTTGTTTTTCCTCGGCCTCTGAATTCCCTCCCAGTGGATGGATACCTTAAGCAGTTACCCAAGTTCACAGGCGAAGGAGACATATCCGCAAAAAAACACCTTGAAGCCTTTTACAGTTTTACAGATCATCATGTCATCATGCATGAAGACGTATGGATGAGGATTTTTGTTCATAGCCTTGAAGGAGAGGCTAGGAAATGGTTTAGGGCCTTGCCTCCTAGATCTATCAATGGGATTGAGGCTTTGGATAATGTCTTCTTGAGACAATGGGGGGATAAAAAGTATTTTATGTATTATATCACAGAGTTTGGATCCCTAAAGAGAAAAGAGGGATAATATATCTCTGACTTCTCCAAAAGGTTCAAAAAAATGTACAATAAGATCCCTGCTGAGATAAATCCCACAGAGGATTCAACCAAAATTACTTATGCCAGTGCTTTTGACCCCTATTTCTGCCTCCCGTTGAGGGATAGAAGAGCCACTTTCCTGGCTCACATGCAGGATGTCGTTGTGGAAGTAGAGTCTAATATATTGGTTGTTGACCGACTCAGAAATAAGACTGATAGAGACATACCCAGGAAGAGACTTGAAGCCTCCACATCCAGTTCCTCTACCCTCTCCCCTCAAATGGATGAAGTAACCAAGATACTAAAATCACTTTCGGCTAGGATGGAAAGGTTGGAGCTAGAAGGGAAGCCAACATATAGAAATTCCCAAAATGTTGACAACATAGGCAATTTCAAGAGGCCGAATAACAATGTGCCTCAGATTATGCCAAGGGAACAAAGGAATAGAGATAGGGATGATCAGAGGATTCAAACCCCTCTCCAAAATAACCTGGTTGATGAGGAGGAGAGGGAAGAAGAAGAGATTGACATCGAAATTCATTGTATTGGAGACACCTCCGCTTTTCCCCATTTAACTCAGTCTGCCTATGAGGATTTCCTTATGAACAGTCAAATAAACAAGTTGAGTAAGGGGGAGAAAGAAAATAATAGCAGTCCCAATAAATATAACCTCATATCCAAGAAGAAAGATGGAACACTTGATGTTCTTGAGAAGCCTAACAGAGCAGATAATCCTGCTAAAGATGTGGCAAACAACAACATAGGTAAGAAAATCCAAGCCCCCTCTCTAGTGGTCCATATTCTTGTTCCTGAAGTGAAAGAAATCCAAAATCTCACATCCTCTTTTAATTTTGAGCATGAAATTCAGAAAATCAGATTTCTCGTGCCCCTTTCAGAGCTAGTCAAACATGAGGATTTCAAAAAGAGCCTCTCTAAGCTATTACAGTCCGAGCCCTCATACCACCCCACAGACTCAATCAATTTGCAAGATGAAAATCCAACAGTCATCCTAGGTCCTATGGTAGAAGATAGAGATGATTCATTCCCTCCCTTCTACACATCCCTGAACATACATGATAAGGTGTTACATAATTGTCTGATGGATTCTGGGGCATCCCATAATCTCATGCCCAAAACTTTCATGGAAGAAATTGGCCTGGAAGTCACAAAGGCCTATCATGATTTGTACTCCTTTGACTCTAGGAGGGTGCAATGTCTTGGGGTCATCAAAGATCTGGTGGTAACCTTGTTTCATCTTCCCATGAAAGGTGTGGTCATGGATATCATGGTGGTTGATGTCCTTCCCAAGTTTGGCATGTTGTTGTCAAGATCTTGGATTCAAAATATTGGGGGAATGTTGCAAATGGACCTCACATATGCTACCATTATGGTCTTTGGAGGGGAGTGCAAAAGACTATACAGAGAAGCTTAGTTGGCCTACATTGTTAGTGATGAAGAAAAACCCACCAATCATCCCATATTTTCCCTTGATATTGATTTGGGGTCCATCTTATTGTAGCTCACCAGCACCCCTGAGGCTCCTCTTCAAATCAGAAAACAACCAATTCCCCCCCATGAAGATTCCTCCCCAATCACATCTGTATGGAAAATTGTTTTTGATGGAGCTTCTTCTAGAGAAGGCGTTGGTGTTGGACTAGTCCTTGCTTCTCCTGCTCAGGAAGCTATATCTATGTCCTACAAATTAGAATTTGAAGCTACCAATAATGTGGCAGAGTACGAAGCTCTTGTTTTGGGCTTAAGAGCTGCAAAGGACATGGGGATTAAAGAGATAGTTGTGTTTGGAGATGTTGAGTTGATTATCCAACAGATCAAAAATATTTATCAGGCCAAACACCCTCAGCTTAGGAGCTACAGAAATGAAGCTTGGGACCTCATCGATGGTTTTTTCTTAGCTTTCAATATATCATTTATTCCAAGAGAAGAAAACATTGTGGTTGATTCTCTGGCTATTTTACCAAGCAATTTTAGAGTCCCTCTGCCACCCAAACTCAGGTATGATATAGAAGTGAAATACAAGCCCTCCATACCTGACAATGTCAAGCATTGGATGGTTTTTGAGGATGATCTCGAAATCAAAAGATTCCTAGAGACTGTTGAGGAGTTTTCAGCATTGCAGATTGATCAAGACCCTACTTCTGAAGCCAATCCTTATGTTGGTGATCTTCTGACCAACATTGTTGATCATCGTATTGTTCAACTACCTAGCAATCACATTCCTTTATAAAGGTTTTTTGATAGAAATGTTGTGGAGGTAAAGGGAAAATTTTCAAATGATGATGCTGATGCAACTAAGTGTAACATTGGCACAGAGGAGGAGCCAAATTTTGTTAGATTGTCAAGCAGCTTGACAAGAGAGAAGAGGGTCGAGTATGCTAAGTTATTTAAGGAATTTTCTGATGTATTTGCATGGACCTATGAAGACCTCAAAACATATGACACAACTTTCATCGATCATAAGATCCCACTGAAAGAGGAGGCTAAGCCATTTGGGCAGAAATTAAGACAAATAAATCCTATGTTATTTCCTATCATAGAGAGAGAGAGAGGTGAAGAAGATTTTGGATGCCCAAATCATTGTCCCTTTAAGATATTCTGAATGGGTGACTAACCTCGTCCCAGTCAGGAAAAAGAATGGAGAAATCAGATTGTGTGTTGATTTCAGGAATCTGAACAAGAGTTCAAAGAAGAATAACTACCCTTTGCCAAAAATGGAACACATATTACAAAGGGTAACTGGAACATCAAGGATATCCATGATTGATGGCTTTTCAGGCTACAATCAGATCTCGGTCCTGCCTGAGGACAGAGAAAAAATTTCCTTCACCACTCCTTGGGGTACGTTCATGTATGCCAATATGCCCTTTGGATTGATGAATGCAGGGGCAACCTTTCAGAGAGCCATGGATATCACCTTCATTGGGGAGAAGGATAAGTTTGTGGTCATCCACCTGGATGACATAACAGTCTTTTCTAGATCTGATAAAGAGCATTGTTGTCATTTGAGGAAGGTTTTCTTGAAATGTATAAGGTTTGTTCTTTCCTTAAATCCAAAAAAATCTTTGTTTGCAATGAAGGATGGAAAGTTGTTGGGCCACATAGTATCAACCGAGGGAGTCAAGATCGATCCCAGCAGGGTGGAAGCAATCCAAACATTACCACTCCCAAGGTCTAGGAAAGAAGTCCATTCTTTTATGGGCAAGATTAATTTTGTAAGGAGGTTTGTTTCAAATTTTGTTGAATTTGTAAAACATATCACAGCCATGCTCAGGAAGGGGAATTAATTAAAGTGGATTGTTGAGACTAGATAATCCTTCATCCAGATTAAGAAATCATTGACATAAGAACCTGTGTTGATCAACCTTGATTATTCTAAGGATTTTATGATATTTTCTTTTGCTTCTCCTGATACAGTGGCAGTGGTTTTGTTGTAGAAGAATGCCAAAGGGCTGGAACAACCTGTTTCATTTTTTAGCAGAGCGCTGAGAGATGTAGAGATAAGATATGATATCATGGAGAAACAAGCCTATTCCTTAGTAAAATCTCTCAAAGCTTTCAGAGTCTACGTTTTGCATTCAAAAATCATTCCATATGTCCCTTCCACTTCTGTGAATGGCATTCTCGTTCATCCTGACATAGATGGGAGAAGGAGCAAGTGGATCGCTAAAATCCTTGAGTTTGAATTCGAGATAAAACCCACCAAGATAATTAAGGGCCATAGTTTAGCCAAGTTGTTGTTTGAATCTAATTGTAAATCCTTGGGGGTTAACTTCGTCAATGATTGCTTGGATGATCAACAAACTGAGTTTTCCAACAAAAGTTCTCAGGACAACTTACCATTAGCAAAATGCACCTGGTAAGGAGACATTATATATTTTCTGCAATAATTAAGGCCTCCTGACAGAATGGGAAAAACCAAGGCAAGAGATTTAAAGCTCAAAGCATTCAGATATTGCCTTGTTGACTAGGTCTTGTATTGGAAAGACCTTTAGAAGTGCTTCTGAGATTTCTAGACCCACAAGAGGCTCAAAGGATTATGTTTGATTTTCATAGAAGCCTATGTGGGGGGCACCATTTATGGAAGACCACAACCTACAAAATTCTTAGGGCTGGGTACTACTGGCCCACCTTATTCACCGATGTTTGTGCAAAAATCAGAGCCTGCATCAAATGTCAAAAATTCTCATGAAAGAAGCAGCTCAAATCTCTGCCACTAAATTCTATAGTAGTTGCAACACCCTTTCAACAATGGGGATTGGACTTCATTGGGGAGATTCATCCTCCTTCAAGTGGTCAACACAGGTGGATCCTAACTGCCATAGACTATTTTACCAAGTGGATAGAAGCTATCCCCACAAGGAGCGCTTCTTGCAAGGTAATCATCAGCTTCCTAGAGGATATCATAGTGAGGTTTGGCTGTCCTAGCAAAATTATGACTGATAATGCTGCCTCCTTTAAGTCTGAGCCTTTGATCAAGTTCTATGAACATTTTGGGATTTCATTAATTCACTCCATTCCTTATTATCCCCAAGGAAATGGACTGGCAGAGTCCTCTAACAAAAGTATGATCAAGCTCCTTAAAGGACTGTTAGAATACAATAAGAAGTCCTGGGATTCAAAGCTCAAATTTTCTCGGTGGGTTGATTAAGTGAAAACAAAGAGGTCCCTAGGCATCTCCCCTTTCCAACTTGTTTATGGGACAAACATTGTTTTTCCTTCTCAGGTGGCTCTACCTGTAGAAAAATTCTTTCAGGATTATCAAGGAGAGCCTGATGATATGATCAGAAGGACTCATCACCCGGTGGAGGTCCAATAGACTAGAGAGAAGGGTAAGGATAGAGCTCATGACCATCAGCAAAGGATCAATCATTCCATTGACAGAAAGACAAGAAAATAAGATTTATAGCTGGGAGATCTAGTGCTTAAATGGGATGCACCCAGACAAGACAGAGGAAAGAACAACAAGTTTGAATCCCTATGGATTGGGCCCTTCAAAATCTCTGAAGTGTTTTTAAATAATACTTATAGGTTGCAGGATATGGAGGGAAACGAGGTTTTTAATGGTCCTGTGAATGGGCATTTCCTAAAGAAGTTCTTTATTTGAGCCATAAGTGGCTCCCCTATGATTGTAAATATTGTTTTCCTATTTGTTTTTTGGCATTTATAAAGACTCCACAACCCAACAACAAGGCACTGGAGCTGTGTGTTCTTAGTAGCTCTCAGGGAGAATACCATCCCCCATGGAGGCTAATGTTATCACATAATCCTGTCAAGACCTTGGGGGTTTGTGTTTTCTTCCTATGTCTATGTTTTTTCTTGTTTGTCCCCTTTTACAGACCCAATTGTAGTTTTCTTTTCCCACCCGACATGTATCTTTCTTTGTCATAGTTATCCTTCTCGATTGACCAGTTTTTTTCTCTGTCAATTTGCCCGAAAGAGATTGGTCCTAAAATTATTTTATCTCTTATATCCTCCATCACTGAACCTTTGTCTTCCCAAGCCTAAGTCTAGTTGGCCAAGTCTCCATTTTCACTATCTGAAGCACTGAGAATAGTTGAACAAGTGACACAAATCAAGTGAGTGGGCAAAGACTAGTTTCAGCGGTGAGGATCCACCGATGGAACAGATCGGCGGTTATCAGGTAATTGGGGTCATGAAGTTGCACGGAGGTTTGTGTCAGGCGGAGGCCTGAAATGATCTAATTCGTCCGATCCAGTGGGGATAGGTGGCAGTTGATTGAGGTTTTTTGGGAGTCAGCATTTTGGGGTTCTCGTCAACAAATGCACCCATAGCCCGAAACCCCAAAACACGAAATTACAGAATCCTGAGGGGTTGGGCCCATGGTCGTAGCTCCTATTCACAAAGAAAGAAGGTTCAGGAAGGGCACTAGCATTCATCGCATGGAAAATAAAGAACCCAAATGTTGGTTTTAATCCGAGCCATCCAAACCAGAAGGGCATATGTCAGTAGATAGGTGAAATTGCAAACCACCCAAGGTTTTAGCCCCGGGTCATAGCCGGTGACCATATGGACGAGAGGTAAGGGAGGTGCTAACACAAGTTAAGCCCCGTCACAATTTCAACAACTGAGAGTCTGAAGGACAAGGAGTTGACTCCTTCCCATCGCTAATACACAAAATTTACGAAGCGCCTTTGGTTTTTAGGCAAGGTCACAGCCCACAGTCATGTGGAAAGTAGGGCCAAGAGAAAGATAAGTGAATGTTCAGTCCAAAGACAGCTAAGACTGGATAAGGAAATGATCTTGGTCATCGATTCTGAAGGAATATCGAATCGTTGGTTTGGGCAGGGAGATTTCACAATGTTGGGCATCAGGGATCCTGGACATAGCATGTGGGAGTCCCCGAAAGGAGAAATGTCGAAGTTCCTTTGAAGATAGGTGCAGGGTCATGGCCTTGGATTACATTGAGGGTGGAGCCAGAAGAAAAGGAGGCTAGCCTCTGAGCCTTGGAGAGCAGGCACGTGGTCATCTCTTTTGAATGTAGTCTCGACCACTCTCCATGGAGGAAAGCAGTTAATGAAAATTGAGCAGGTGGTTAAAACCTCATCTCAATCCATAAATGGAAGGCGTTGAAGGTGTGGAGAAGTCAGCCTGTGGTACCCCTGTGGACAACTTCCCTATGAGAGCCATGCTGATCTGAACCAGTGTCGTTCAAGAGATTGCATGTATAGTCTACAAGAATATCATACACACGTAAAGCCTTAAATGTAATCGCTCAACAACTCTCTTGCAGTCAAGGGATAATTTCTCTGAGTATATATACTCCATTTTGATATTTTGTAATGGTCGATGGTAGAGCTAGGCTCCCGTTTGTAAACTTTTAATGAGGCCTCTGGTTCTCTAGTTATGCTATGTATTTTTAGATTTATTGTCTAATGAAAGTCAAACCTTTCCATCTCTTTGTAAACACTATTTTAAAACACTCGGAATTGGAGGATCTAGTCGAGGGTCGTAATGTTGTAGGATGATGTAGGTTTGATCACTGCAATGTTTTCACTGGTTTAATCAATTTCTTGTGTTATCTTTTCCCTCTTACACTGAGTAGCTTGGAATTGGAAGATCCAGTCGAGATGTTATAGTAGTATTGTGATGTAGGTTTGATCATTGTGTTGCTGTAACTGTGTCATTTGTGCACATTTCAGTGTCTTGTTTTTCTTCTTCAAGTTGTTGGAGGGCCTGATGCCCAGAGCAGTCTTGTTCACCATTCTCACCAAGTCTTCCCTCTGCTCATTTTAAACTCAACTCCCTAGCTAAATTTAGACCAAAACCTCACTTCCTTATGCATGCCAACCCAGTTTTCTGAGTTAAAGTGATATATCCCTGAGTCTGCATCCATTTAGACCACTATTAAATCATTTCATTGTGACATATAAACTGATGGGTATCGGGCTTACCATTGTTGCAATCTAGGGGTGATATCTAGTGCTAACAATATGTACCCTACATAAAGGATGAAAAGGTAAAAATGCAACAATTTATTAGTGGGTTACCTCAGACCTACCGGAACAGGATGGAGTTTGATGAGCCAAAGATCTTAGAAGACATTATCCAGAAGGCAAGGTATTGTTATGAATAGTTTGGGAGTCAGACAAAACCTTGTGAGGACTGGAAGAAGAAGAAGAATTCAGGATTCAAGAATAATGGGTTTAAATCCTTAATATTTAAGAACTATATGAAGGACTCTAGGATAAGCCTTCCTACTAAAAGTGTATATTAGCAAAATTTCCCCTCCCAGAGCGGAAATAAACCTTTTGAAGGAACCCTAGGAAAGACTGATAACCCAAAGAAGGAACCCTTGAAATGTTGGGGTTGTGGAGAACAACATCTACCGAGGGATTTCCCACATAGACAACAGAACAATAGGAGGGTCTACAATATCCAAGAAGATACCATAGTCAATGATGTGGCTATCAACATGCCACAAATTTATGCAGCCTTGGATAATAAACAAGTTGACCACCAAGATTTAGTGGTGGATATGGAAGGTATGATCGCCAACCATTTGGTTTCCATTTTAATTGACCTTGGTTCTAATTTGAGTGATGTATCCCCTTAGACTATTTATAAGTGTAAATTGCAACTAGTCAGACACGTTAAGCCATGGTTGGTACAACTAGCCACTAGCACCAAAATAAAAGTAGCAGAGGTCATACCAACTTGCCAATTCATTATGGATGGATTGCCCACCCAAGTGACCCTTAACATACTTCCCCTAGGATATTATGACCTATTGATTGGTATGGACTTGTTATCTACATATAAAACTAAGTTGGATTATTACCATAAAAATTTAGAATGTGTAAATGAAGAAGGGAGAAAGATAACCCTCTAAGAGATTCAGAAGCCTATCTCAATGAGACGAGTATCAACCCTTCAAATGAAAAAGTATTGCAGAAAGGGATGTCCTCTATATGAAATATAGGTGTTGGAATCTGTTGAGGATGACAAACTGAAACTAGAGGACTACCCCATATTAAGAGAGTATAAATACGTGTTTCCAAAAGAGGTACCAGGTCTACTGTCGAGAAGAGACATTGACTTCTTGATAGAACTTGCACCAGGAGCAGTGCTAGTGTCTAGAGATCCCTATAGTATGAGTACACTAGAGCTAGTTGAGCTCAAGTTACAACTAAAGGAGATGATGGACAAAGACTATATCCAACCTAGAGTGTCCCCATGGGGAGCACCCACCGTGTTTGTGAAGAATAAATATGGCACACTTCGATTATCCATAGATTATAGACAACTCAATAAGACAACAATAAAGAACAATTACCCCTTGCCAAGAATCGATGACTTGTTCGACCAATTAGGGGGTGGTTCCATTTTTTGAAAGATTGACTTAAGATCTAGATGCCATCAAGTCTCAATCAAGGATGAAGACATCCAAAAAACTTCCTTCAGGACTAGATGTTATCCACATTTTTGGTTATCGAGATGATATTATGATCATGTCAGGGTAATGGAAGATCAAACTCTTTATTAAGAACAATTTCCAGAGGAAGGTTACATTTGTCATTTCCTCAAAACCATATTTTGGGAAAAGTTCGCAGGTTGCATACATACTATCCTGCGAGAGGCTTGATGTTCGCAGGTTGCATACATACTATCCTGCAAGAGGCTTGATGTTCGCAGGTTGCTTTCGTTTGGATTGCGAACTTCTCGCACTGTGTCCAAAGCTAGGGTGTGAAATTGTTTCTAAAGAGGAAAATGAGTAAATTCTCGATCTTTCTAGAAGGAATCTTCTAGAAGGATGAGTTGGAGTTCGAATGGTTGGCAAAATACTGGCTTTCCAGATATCTTGGGA
>JZKD02S0648672.1:633595-651906 GCA_000966675.3 Picea glauca | reverse complement strand
TCATAAGGTATGTACTTCATCCCTTTCTCTTAGTTCCATTCAATAGTTAGATCTAGGGAAAGAGTAGTATTCTGTCACGTTTTGTTCCAGATCCAGGTGGATCTTGGGGAGATTGATTAGTGTCCGCACCTACGAATTTATCCATAACACTAGATATGATCACTATGAATTTGTGGGGGTCCCATTTTTATTAACCAATGCCCCCGTGACTTTTATGTGCTTTATGAATAATTTACTCAGCAAATTCCTAGAGAGATTTATATTGGTTTTCATTTATTATATCCTAATCTAATCCAAGAATAGAGAGGAGCATGAAGAACATCTTAGACTTATATTTCAAGTACTAAGAGAGCATCAAATCTACGATAAGTTTAGCAAGTGATAATTTTTCCAGAAGCAGGTCCATTACTTAGGCCATGTTATTTCTAAAGAAGGAGTGGTAGTAGACCCTGACAAGATCAGGTCTATTATGGAATGGACTACCCCAAAGGATGTATCTGATATCATATCCTTTATGGGCTCAATAGGATATTATAGAAGGTTCATAAAAGGATTTTCCAAAATTGGTTGTCCAATCACTGCCCTTCAGAAAAAGGGGGTTAAATTCACTTGGACATCAGAATGTGAAGAAATATTTCAAGTACTGAAATACCTTCTAACCCATGTGCCCGTACTGAAGATTGCAAACCCTGATAATGACTTCCTCGTGTGCACATATGCCTACAACAAAGGACTCGGAGGAATCCTTATGCAAGAAGGGCATGTAACTTTCTACGAATCCAAAAAATTGAATGAGCATGAAATCAATTATGTGACCCATGATCTAGAGTTGGATTCCATAGTGCACGCTTTAAAAATGTGGAGGCATTACCTCCTGGGTAGGATATTTGTACTTATGATAGACCATTGTGGGTTGAGGCACCTATTTGATCAACCAAGACTCAAGGCCAGGAAATCTAGGTGGATGGCTCTCCTTAGTGAGTTTTATGTTGAAATCAAACACATCAAAGGAAATGAAAATAGGGTGGTTGATACCATTAGCAGAAGTGTGAAAAAAATTCACATGGCAATGGTAAGAACCTGTGAAACAAATGTCAAAGAAAGATTCAAGAATGCACAAGAAACATATGCATTCGTCAAGACTGTGACCTCATAACTAAGGTAAGATCCTATAGGGATAAAGTATGAATGATATCATATGTTAGATGAAGGCTTGCTAACTCACAGAAACAGATTGTATATCCCAAGTTATAACTACTTGAACAGGTTCATAATGGACAAACTGCACAAGACACCATATATTGGTCATCCAGGTTATCAGAAAATTATCACGACCACTAGGAATCAATTCTATTGACCTGGATTGAAAAAGGACATAACTGACTATCTAGCTAAGTGTCTAGAATTCCAACAAGTTAAGGAAAGACACCGGCACCCAGCAAGGTTGTTTCAACTTCTACCAATTCCAAAATGGAAATGGGAAACCATCTCCATGGATTTCATCACCGGATTACCAAAATCATTTAAGAAGAATGATGCCATCATGGTAGTGGTGGACAAATTGAGAAAGTATGCTCAATTCGTCCTTGTTAAGTCAACTTGTAAGGCAATAGATATTTCCAACATTGTCATGAAGGAGATATTCAGACTGCATGGCATGCCTAGGGTGATTATATCTGACAGAGACACAAAATTTAATTCAAGCTTCTGGAAATACTTAATGGATGGTTGTGAGACTAAATTGTTGTTTAGCACATCTTATCACCCTCAAATTGTTGGAGACACAGAAAGAGTAAACCAGATATTAGAAGACATGTTAAGGATGCACGTAATGCATCAACCTAAGAAGTGGGAGACTACCTGCCATTGGTAGAATTTTCTTACAACAACGGTTATCAAGAGTCATTGAAGATGAGCCCTTTTAAAGCCATCAATGGTAGACAATGCAAGATTCCAATCAGTTGGAGTAATCCAGTGGATAGAATTGCATCCGGACCCGACATGCTGAAAGAAATGAAACAACAAGTGATTCAGATAAAGAAAAATCTAATAATTGCTCAGGATAGACAGAAGAGTTACACCGAAAAAAAGAGAACTCCTAGAGAGTTCAAGACAAGAGACCGTGTCTATCTCATAGTTAGGCCTAGGAAGAGTTCCCTGAGAATGGGAGCTTGTGCCAAGCTACCACCTCGGTATTGTGGACCCTTTGAAGTCTTAGATAGAGTGGGACCTATAGCCTATAGGCTAGCACTCCCTCCCACAGTAAAGGCACATAATGTTGTCCATGTTTCATTATTGAATAAATATGTACAAGATTCTAATCATATAATTGACTGGTCTATGATCCAGATGGAGTCAGAGGGAGAATTCCTACCAAAACCTCAATGCATACTAGACAAGAAGGAAACCCCACTCAGGAAATGAAACATTGCACAGGTCAAGGTGCAGTGGGAACACTTTCGCCCAGATGAGGTTACGTTGGAAATGGAGGATGCCATGAGCCATGCATATCCATTTTTGTTTACTTTTGTGTATATAGAGCATGTTGACAAACAGAACATCGAGGACAAGGTTCATTTAAGGGGGAGAGAATTGTAACACCATGTTTCCCTCAGTTTGTAAATATAACAATATTGGCCAAGAGACTATGGAAAACGCAATATGTGTGAATGTTTGATTTGATGGACCTTTGTATAAAAGGTCGATGAATCTAAATTTTGTTATTACTAGAAAATGGATAAGTGTTGCATGATTGTTGGAAGGGGGGTTTGCTAAGAGAGACCATGAATGATATGAAAGAGATGGTGAAGGGGACCAAGAATGGTTGCGTTAACCTCCACCAAACCAGTACCTTATTGGATTTAATTTCTTAGGACCATAACAGTCCTGTGACCCAGAAATGAGTTATAGTCAGGCTGGTAGGTGGGAAGACCTCCTCAAGAGTTAATGAGGGGATGGGGTAGAGTACCCATATGTAAGGATTTCATACCTGACCACAGACTAGGAATTCGAGCCACACACAATCTTGCTAAGGAAGGCAAGAAAGGAAGGTGTGGTGGGAAGAGGAAGAACTGCGAAGAGTGAAAAAATGAGAGACTAAGCTCTCGGGTTCAAGGAATAACTAAGAAATGAGCATGTTTTGGTCACAGGAAATGGATAGCAGGGTTATGATACAAGCTGATAAATGAAATTGTTGAGTGACAAAGGAAGTACTCAGGCAGTCCTCCTTGCTTGGTATAGTTAAAAGCGTTGCCAAGATCCTACAGGAGGATGATAGTAACCTTCGTCCCTACTGTCGTTGAGTCAAAAGAAAGGATTATATCTCAGAGCATCATGGTCTAGCTTGGTGCTAGCTAATCGTAAATTTGTTAGGAGTGACTTAGCCTATGGTTGGGTAGAAACAAGCACCCCTTTTAGCAGTCACATCACGTCTTCCGGTTCTGATAATTTTTTTCATGCTTAGTGCTTTGAATTGAGAATAATGGATGCATACATGTATTTATATATCTATAAATAGTTTCTATATTGAAATAGTTAAGTTTTGTGTATGACTTTGTCTTCTTATGAACTTATGCTTCTGATTAATTGTCTATGTGCCCCAGCTTATCCTTCAAGGTGCCTTGGGACATAAACCTGTAGGAAGACCGAGATAGAAAGTATTGTGTCAATCTGGCCCTGTACATCTAAATAGACTATCCCCTTCAGACTCCTTGTTGTACGACCGGGATATCATGCCCAAGTCCTTAACATTTTGATGATGAAGCTCAGGAAATATGGCAAGATTTAAATCTCAGAAGGGAAGATCCTTTCGTCTGAAAGACAAACAGACGAGATATGTTCAGGAGAACCCATATGACCAACACCTAGGAACCTTAGGCTAAGCCTAAGGGAGCTAAGTCCTTCTGGCTTCGTAGCTCCGGAAGTCCTGGACTTCGGAGTATTATCAGCCCTCATAGTCATAAATCGACCGAAGGCGACCGAGAGTTACAGTTACCTGTAAGGTTGACCGGCATTGAGAGGTTTCCTTAGTGGTTAGGTGAACCTATCTTACCAACTAAACCATGATCCAAAACCACAAAGGTTGGATCTGCGAAGTAACCAGAACCGTAGATTGAGGGATCCTTCGAGTTCTTTCCCAACCATCGATATATCGGGGATGTGTGGCTCTAGACCCTTTAGTTCGGAGATTGGGCACTTCAAGAGAAAAGAGGAGTTTGCGTCGCAAAACTCCTGAACATCGAGTCCCCAAAGTAACAAGAGTTGTATATCTATGAATCTATGTGGTCGAATGTCGACTGTGACATCTGAGGGATGTTGGAAGGTTGTCAGTCTGGGGTGACATGGTGTAGTGATGACACCCAGGGTGACATGGACCCCATTTTGATGGGCCACGTGTCACCTGGATTCATGTGTATCACATACCCTATAGACCTATTGGAGCATAACATGTGTCACCCTGACCCCTCCTATGTATCAGTCCTTGGTATGTGCTTTCCTAGCCAACATGGTTGGTGAAGTGAACAAAACTCCTGGAGTCTGAGACTTCGGGACTCCAAAGGATTTGGGACATAGCATTGTAGAGAGACCAAAAAGGTCTGAATGTCGAAACCACGTGGAAATATTACGGGACTTCGAAAGTTTGGGACTTCAGGAAGTCTCATGCATAGATAGCAAGGAGACATTCAGTGTCGAAGCGTCGAACTCCAAATTCCTCGCTAGATTGTGTGTAAGATGAGGGTTAAGCCAGTTATCATATTAGTTGATGGATGGACCTTCCCTACAGGAGGTAAGAACCAAGAGATGATACTAACGAGATGAAGCCACGGGGGCATCACGTGGCCCTCAACCAATGAATTCTTGAATAACTCTAGGAAGCCATAAGATATAAACCAAAGGTCGATTTAGAACCCGGTAGCCATTTTTTTGGAAGCTACGAGAAAATAGAAGAGAATGAATCATCTCAGAGAAATGATTCAAAATGAGTTAGTTAAGGAAAAAATAATTTATGATGCCCCACCCCTTAAAAGAGTATTAAGGAGTCGGGTGTGTTACACCACCTTTGTATTCCCTCAAGAGAGCATGTAAAGCTAATTTGGGAAGCTCACTACAGTTGGATGCTAGGAAATTTTGGCATGGAAAAGACCGTGGCAGTACTACATAAGCATTTCTATTGGTCAGAACTTTGATAGGACATCAACAAGTATATTAGGTCCTGCACTACTTATGCCATTGCCAAACCAACCACTAAGAAGCAAGACATATACACCCCTATTCCTACTCCTGACAGGCCATGGGAATCCATCTCGATGGACTACATGTCGAGCCTTCCTTCATCCAAGCATGGAAATGACTATGTTTTTGTGGTTTTTAATTGATTTTCTAACATGCCCGTCTTAACAGCCTGCAAGAAGAATATCGCAGTGGAGGTTGTTGCCATGATCTTATTCGAACGGGTCCCATTGGGTCCCATCAAGGGGTAGTGCAACATCAATATACTTGTTGATGTCCTATCAAAGTTCTGACTACATAGATTTTTCATCCTTAGATTGAGCATGGGATGAACTTTGATAGGACATCAACAAGTATATTGGGTCCCATTGATGTTGCACTACCCCTTGCATCCACAAAAACATAATCATCCCATGCTCAATCTGAGGATGAAAAATCCACCAAGTTTATTGAATGGATTCAACACATCTAGCAATAGGTCCATGATATTTTACAGAAAGTCAATGCTAAGTACAAACAATTCCATGATCAACACCAAGTGTCGCATAAGTTTCAAGTGGGAGACAAGGTCTGGTTACATTTGTAGAAAGAGTGCTTTACAGGACTCCATCAAAAGCTTTGTCCACTTCACTATGGACTTGACACCATCACCAAGGATGTGGGTGACAATGCTTTTGAGGCAAGTATTCCCCCCTTCCTTGGCCTATGCCCAGTGTTCAATGTGGATCTCCTTTGACCATACTTCCCACCATTATTGGACACATCGAAGATCGTAGAGTAGTTGACACCGACAGAGCTCAACCTTGACTACATGGAACAAAAAACCACTAATCACATCAGGGACACTCAGATTAAGGGCACTTGCCAACATAGAATCCAACTTTATCGAGTTGTCAAAGAAGGGAAGCTCTTGCACCAAGGCAAGTGGTTCACCCGAGGCCAAGTTCAGTAGAAGTTTCCCCATCTAATGGGGGCACTCAACTCAATGGAGACCATTGCTTCCTTAGGAGGGAGGCCTTATCCAAGTGGATATTGGTGGCCACCCACCTTTTCCACAAGCTCAAAAAATAATTTCCATTTTGGCACTTTTTTTACAGTTTTTTGTGTCCCAAACTTCTGGGGCCATTTTGAGGCCCTAAATGACGTTTTTGGGGCTCGACGGTGCTTATCATATATATAAAATAAGATGCTATGCTGAATAGAGTATGTATTCCTCGACTATACCTTTCCAACGATGTATCAAGCAGTCCAAACAGAGATTGTATGCAAAAGTTACGCCCTCAAGAAGTTGACGTATCAACTACCCCCATCAGGGCCCACAAACCTTTTGGTGTTTCATCTCCTGGGGTTAGGGGTTTGGATGTTTAGGGT
This sequence comes from Picea glauca, assembly GCA_000966675.3. NCBI lineage: Eukaryota > Viridiplantae > Streptophyta > Pinopsida > Pinales > Pinaceae > Picea > Picea glauca. Next base: position 645,306 of record JZKD02S0648672.1, on the reverse strand, counting down.
TTTCTCATTTATGTTTTATGTTAAAAAGGCATTTGGAGCTTCATTGTACTCATCTTCTTGCGAATGAGTGTAGTTGTCACATATTTTCTCAGATATAAACTGCCACCATTCAAACAAGTTTATTTCAATGTACATTTTTCACACTTCAACATATTCTCTTTATTGATAAAAGTCAAGTTTTATTGTATCTATGTGTGTTTTTTGATTATACATATGTATTTCATTTCGTTCTATTTATAAATCCAAATCAACAAAAAAAACCTACACTAAACTAACAATAAACATATTAGTAATAGTCATTGATGTTTTGCAAATTTTACTTAATTTTGAACACCTATAGAATTTATACCAATAATACTTTCTTAAACTCCATAAAATATTACGTTTCTTTTTTAGTAATTAAATTTCGAATTAATTTAACTAAATTCCAATTTTTTTTTTTGACAATTTCAAAACAACAAATTTTAGATCAAACCATATTTTTTTTATTACTATGCTCAAGTACTCCATTCAAACCTGAAAGCAAACACGTGCATGCAATTTGAAAGAAAACAACATTACTACAATATTAAAAATATATCAGTTTCTACGTACATATTGTTTCTTTATGTTGAAATTAATTTCGATAATTTGTATGGGTCTAACAAGATTGAAGAGTGAAAAATTGTCTTTAAAAATATATTATTCTATTCATGTTCACTAGCATGTAAAATCTACAGAAGTGAGAAGTCTTAATTTGTATTTTTATATATAAACGTTTTTTATTAATTTGAAAGTCTTTTTTTGAGTGTTATTTCTTTTGTGAAGTTTAATCATTCACATTTTAAAAATAGGTAAAATAGATAGATACACTTGCATCAAAATATACTGTTAAAGTTCTAATAAGTGTAAATAGTGAGAATAAAATTCAAGGTTAGAAATGAAGGGATAAATTCAATGTAAATTATCAACCTAAATAAATATATAATTACAGTAAACTATAATATCAAAGTAAATTATAATATCAAAATTCTAATAATAAATAAGTAAAAAAATATAATATCAAAATTCTAATAATAAATAATAAATAAGTAAATTTTTAAATTTTTAAAAAACGTAGAACAAATTCAACGTAGAATTTATTAAAATATGATTGATAATCTTAATGTGTTAGTTATAAATTTAATATGGAATAGTTATAATATTTTTAAAAGATAATATCATATTTTGATTGTTTTAATGTTATTATTGTTTAATTGCAATTGTTTTAAGTATTTTTTTTTTTTGTTTTTCAAGCAAGTTTAAGAGAAGCGTTGTGTGATGGAGGGATGGATTTCCTTTTTTTTTTTCACTTGAAGAAACTTTTTTTTTTTCATTTTTCAACTATGATTTTTTTCTATTTATTCATCATGCTGAAATTCACATATTACAAAATACATATTTTTTTGTAAGTTAGTGTTTGTATTGAATCATGAACGAGTTATAGATGACTATTGTTCCTAATCAAACGTGGCAACAATTTCCTGCTAGGAAACCACCGCTGCCCTTAGGACCAAAAAATATAGTGTTGTTCCTAATCATACGTGGCAATGGTGCCCTTCCGGGAAACCATCGTTGTCGATTGTTCAAAAAATACATTTTTCCATGTCGATGCCATGCAGGGCAGATGCTAATAACTAGAAATATACAAAATAAGAAAAATCTCTAGCCAACCTTCAATGGCTGCCTGTAGACGAAGAATGACGTAAACATGGAGCAAAAGAAAATTAGAAACCTAGTCCGAGCCTAGGCCCAGTGTAGACCTATCACACCTGTGACTTGCCATTGTCGTGGTCTTCCATTGCTTTCCTGAGGTCCTGGAGGAAGGTCATCAACTTGTCAACCCGACTCCAGCAATCAGTCTCTCTATTATGCATATCAAGCGTAATTTCCTTGATCTCCCTCAGGTCCTGTTTGATGTCACTCAGGTCCCTTTGAAGGTTTGTCAAGGTGTCTATGTCTGCTGTGCAGTTTTGGTATCTGTCGCCAGGGAGGGGTGAGAGAGGGGAGGTCAAGGAGGTGGAGGAGGAGAGGGAGGGGACATTGGAGGGCTGGCGTAAGGGGGAAGGAGGAGGTGGAGGACGTTGAGGAGGGGAGGGGGGAGGAGGTGCGTAGCCCAACGAGTTGCCAAAGGTGTCGAACCACTCGACCCTATAGCCGTATGGATTCGAGAGGGGAGAAATCTTAGTGGTGGTCTCATGGAGTGGTTGAACGAGGATGGGCACCTCAATTGGGGCCAAGACGGGGAAGAGTTCATCTGCAGGAGGAAGAACATGAGCAACCATGTCAACATGAACCATGGCAGGGAGAAAATCGGCCTCAGGAAGATGGTCGTGGATGGGCACATCAGTTGGATCTCTAAGTGGGGGAAGTTCGGCCTCAAGAGGATGGTCGAGGGTGGGCAGTTTCGTTCCCCTGGACTCATACCAGGCGGAAACCCTTTTAGCCTTGCCTCTCAGGTGGTGCATGACAAAATCCAGCAGTGGTCTTGGAAAGAGGATAGAGAGGCTCGAGCTTATGTTTCTGAGAGACAAATGAAGTTTGCACCAAAGGGGAGGTGAATAGTGAACAGAGTGATCAAGAGAGACTTTAGGAATGACTATGAGAAGGGGTATAAGTGACCAAGGAAGTGTCACGCGCAACGCCATGAAGTCACCCACGCTCCAAAGCTTCTGACTCGTGCGAATGAAGGATCTCTTCGGAGGATTGTAAGGTGGCGGTAGCTACATTACGTCCATGAGGTGAGGGAAAGGGTGGGATGGGACTAGTTGGGTGCCAGGTGGCCTCCCCATGGCTTGGTCGCTTGTTGAGCTCAGAAGCACCCCATCCGGGGTATTACAAAAGACATTTTAATATGTTAGAAGTTACATAATACAAATTGAATTTAAATAAATAAGACAAATTACATTTTAATATATTGTGTGTTTTTAGTAGTTCACCTATAGTGTTAATTGATAGTGATATTCTTCACTCAAATTAAATCTTGAATAGCAAGAGGATATTCAATTATGGAAGAAGTAAGTACATGCCCCCTTAGGTTGGTTACATATACTCTCTTTTGGTATTTTTATAGAGGGGAACCACTAATCTCCTCTTAGTTATGTCATTTATCTTTTATGTTATTTTCAATAGATATTTAGGCCACATTACCTATGGGGATATGAAGATAAAGAACTATTTTTTGTAGTCTTGCGAGATAAATATTATTTTTTGACTTACTGTGATCATGGTTTCCCAAGAGATAGATCATAATTAGTCTTGTTTGTACTATATTTTGTACTTTATTAATGATTAACAACATTAATAATAATTTCCCCTTTAATAAAATACATTTGACACTTGTATCCTAAGTAAGTTGTCCAAAATCTAAATGTAATCCATTAAATGATGCAAATCTAATATGGCTATGATTATCATATATAACATAAACATTATAAGAATCATTAAAACTCTTATAGATCCTTACAACAACACCCCTCAGAAGTGTAAGTGTCTTTGGTTTCTTTGGGCGCATTTGTTGTAGTAGACAATATGAAGATGTTGACTTGATAAGATATAAATCAAGACAAATACTCCCTATGGGAGGTCACTAAAATAGGTAGATCATAATTATCTTGTGTTGTTATTTCATAATAATGTGAATTGTAGAGGATGAAGTGAGTGCACATGAATCTAGATGTATGTTGTCTTATTCTATTAAAGTTGTGGTTGGTAGTTGAATTCCCAACTACTTATTTAAGATTTGTTTTGTCTATATTCTCTCAAATGGTTGTGATCAATAAGTTTTTGTGAGATGATTTTCTCATCTTTGGACCAAGTTAGTGAGTGCACATGAATTTAGATGTAGGTTGTCTTATTCTATTAAAGTTCTGGTTGGTAGTTGAATTCCCAACTACTTATTTAAGATTTTTTGGTCTATATTCTTTCAAATTCTGGTTGGTAGTTGAATTCCCAACTACTTATTTAAGATTTTTTGGTCTATATTCTTTCAAATGATTGCAATCAATAAGTTTTGGTGAGATGATTTGCTCATCTTTCGACCAAGCTTTTTTGTTTATAAATGTAGCAATTACTACATCATAACTATGTTGTATTGTATTCTTATAACAATGTGTATTTTAGTGGGTGCACAAGACTGTAGTACTAAGTTGTTTTATTCTATTAATATTAAAATTATAGTTGTGGGTTGAATTCCCAACTATTTAATTTAAAGTGTTTTTTTTTTTTCAAATAGATGTGGTCATTAAATTGTGTATCTTAGTGGATGGAGTGAGTGCACAAGCTAAGTTGTCTTATTCTTTTAATGTAGTAGTTTTGGGTTGAATTTCCTAACTACTTATTTTAAAGTTTTTTTATTTTTTCACAATTAGATGTGGTCATTAAATTTTGGTAAAATAATGTATCCATCTTCAAACTAAATCTTATGTTTATAAATATAACTATTCAAATAAAAATAAGTTTTTTATTTTTATTTTTTCAGAATTAGATGTAGTCATTAAATTTTGGTAAAATGATGTATCCATATTTAAACTAAATCGTAGGTCTATAAATATAATTATTCAAATAAATAATATCAAACTTTAATCTCGTTAAAACAAAAATTTAAACTTTTTTATTTTTTATAAACATGGTTAAAAAAGTTAACCTTAAGTAATAGACAAAGTTGTCCATGCATCTATTTAAAACTTTGATGTAACAATTTTATAACTAAAACTTTACAAATAACTAAGGTTCTACTTATATCTATGACAAATTTGTGTGGTTTCTCATTAAGAGAAATCAAACTCTTCGAATTTAGAAGGAGAAAAAAAATGTATTTATGAAATTAGTGAGTTGTGCAACATTAATAATAAAGTAACATGATATTCGACACTTATAACAAGTGTTGCATGGCAGCGAAGTCTCTGCCAGGTTGAATTGGGGATAAATGCAGATGGATGGGGAAAAAGTAGCGGGGGAAGATGGAAATTGCAGCGCAGATGTGGCAAGCAACATGAAGGATAGGTGGTAAGCATGCAATAAATTACATACTCGGTATATGTGTGAGTAGAAAAAAACTACTAAACACAATTTTATGACATTTATATCAAAAAATAAAAACCGTGTTACATATTCCTGGAAATTTAAATACATTTGTCATATATATATATATATATATATATATACGTCAAATATGGTATCTCAAATTTAAATGGGTGATTTATCTCAAATTTAATTTTAAAATGACCAAGCAGAAGAAGAGACAATTCAAATAAAATAAACAAAATGCCTTGACATTCAGCATAACTGAAGATAAAAATCTAGGAGCACATAAATATAAAAGGAGACAAAAAAATAGTTTTATTTGGAATATATCAAAAAATAATAGTTTGTTACATATTACTGGAAATTCAAATGCGTTTTTCATATAGACTGGGATTGGGGCTCTCGAGGACCATAAGAGAAATATGTACAACAAATAGGACTGTGGAAAGAAGAAGTGGGAGACAGTAGAGTGTAATACCTGAAAAAAAGAAATGGAAAGATACAAGTCTTTGGCTAGAGATTTCTATTCAGAAAAGGTGGAATAACTAGATTGATAAACAAAGGAGGACTAGTATAGACTTACAACGGTGGTACATATAAGTATTTTTGCTATTTGCTTGCTGATGCATTTTCCTGTTGGCTTTGGTCGTTGACCCACTTGAATAACTGGATTGATAAACATATGACTTACAACTATGGTACATATAAGTATTTTTGTTATTTTCTTACTAATTCATTTTCCTATTGGCTTTCGTCAGTGACCCGCTTCAAGTTTGTTTCGACGAATTCTTCAATGTAGCTTCTCAAGGGGGCGACATTGATGTCATTTCAGATTTTTATGATAAAAAGTTCATTTTCTAATTCGCTTAGATCAATAGAAAGATTAAACATAGCTTGATGAATGTCTTGATTATGTACCAAATAGTGGACTAGCCAGTTGTCCACATGATCTTCACCATATTCAAGAATCCTATAAAAAATTTCTAAAGACAACGCCTTAAAATTATCAACTTGTTTATCGAAAGCTTGCTTCGTTAACGCCAACTAGTTGAAGATTAAGTTGGGGTCCTGGAACTCGTTGGTCCTTTCAGCTAAGTCTATTTTGGCGAGCTTTGTGAATAATGTTTCTTTCTTTGATATTGTTTTCTCACATGATTGGACGATGAGACACAGGTTCTTCACCTTCTCTTTCCAGCATGCTCCTAATTGGTTGATTCATCTTTTGGAGGGGAGATCATGTTGTCTTCTTGTCGTGTCTACCATCTTCTTGACATGAAAGGAAAAAGGGATGACCATGTCCAAATAGAAAGTTTCTTCATTTTTAAAATCCATCTGCAAAAGTTCGAGCAAGTTATGTGCCCTCCTTCCCAGGGAATCCATAATTTGTGATGTTTCCCAGGCCTCAATAATCATTTCCATTCTTTTCTTGATATTTTTCTCCACATATCCTCTACATGATGCAAGGAAGCTGGAGGATCCTTTTAGCTTTGTTGCAGGGGTGCATGGGGTCGTAGGCATGGCTATTTCCAAAGGACTGGAAAGCAATGGCATAGCAATCAAAACTTCTTCTAATTCCTTGATCCTTTAGTATGGTATTCTTTCCTTCAATGACTCCAATGGAATCATGAAGAGCATCTCCGGTTTCTCTGTGAATTCCATAGATTTGGGACGACTGCAGATTGGAAAGGTCAACTTCTGAACGATATTTTCTTTTCTTATTGTTTACATCTCTCTTTTCAATAATTGATTTTTTAGATTTGTTTTCAAAAACAACACTCTGGAATACGAAGGATTCATCTTCGTAAAAAATTTCAGTATCAACTATGTCCATTGGGTAGCTATGGTGAATCTCATTTCCCCACTGATCAAGGTTGCAGAATATGCTATCCATATCAGTGTCAGTTTCCATATTCTCACTCTCAATTTCAGGCTCCTCTGCCTCCTGTACAATCTTGTGAGAACTATCAATTTTAGGATGAACCTCGTCTGTTTGAAGAACTTTGGGTTGCTTTGTTACTGTGGCAGGTCGTTGGAGCGATGCTTTGTTACTGTGGTGGTTTTGGTCCTCAAGCCTGAAGATGTTCATTGTATCTCTACAAAACTATTGTCGAGATGGTGCCACTAGTTTATGAAAACGTCTATTTGCTCCAGACGCTGCTTGAAATGAACAAATGGAGGGGATAATATAACCCCCTATAAATGTTGGTTCAATGCGTGTGAATGGAAAATCTACTCGAGCTCTTCGCTCATTAATGACAATCTCTCTGCGTGATGTATGGTCAGCTGTTAGAATCAAATATTAATTGTTCCATACTTAGAAGTGCAAAGGTGGCGGTTACGACGAAGAACATTTAAGGATTGGAGGTTTCATGAACGAATCAAGCCAATGAAGTGCGAAGGACATTCCATGGTATTTGAAATTAACACTCAGAGGGGATAACAAAACCCTCCGCAAATATTGGTTTAATGCGCATTAATGGCAGATATTCTCGAGCCTTTCGCCCATCAATGACAATTTACACGGTTCCTGCATGATGAGTTTCTAGCATTAAATATTTATAAATAAGACACACACACACACACACACACACACACATATATATAAACATTTTTTTTTATTATAGACAGGTGCGAAGGTGATGGAGACAGGGAAGAGCAAGCAAGTAAGGAATGGCCAAGTCTGAAAAATGGCTAGACGAGCTTCAAAATAAGTTTACAGGAGATAATGAGGACAGGTAAGTGTCCAACGGTGAAATTGCATGAGTCATAATTTTTTACTGCAAAACAGGTAAAACGGAAGAGGGCATTATGGTGCAGTTCAGCGGACGGCTTGTATATTTGCGGAATTGCAAGAAAGTGGCAAAGTATGGAATTGGGAAATGTCGGTCGGGCTCGTTTTTGGAATTAGGGTTTGAATATTTCGTGAACGGGCCAACCTGAGGTCCCACGAATGACATTCCATGGTATTTGAAATCAACACTCGGAAAGGATAATATAACCTTTCAAAAATCTTGGTTTAATGTGTATTAATGCAAGATCTCCGCAAATTTTGGTTTCTTTCTGAAGGGTAGGACCTAACAAATTAATTTAGTTTTTTTTTATTATGAATAAGGCTCTTTTATTATAAACAACTGCAACTAAGGAATGTCCAAATATGAAAAGCGATTGCACAGTTTTCAAAATATAGGGAATTCTCAGTAGAGATGAGGGCGAACAGTCGTGTACTACAAACAACACCCAGAGTTCCCCGATATACAAATTGACAGGTGGACTTGCGGGCTGGATGAGATTTTATAGAATATGTACACTCTTTGGATCATGGGTTCTCGGGCTGGCGGGCTCTCAGACGCGTAGGCTCAACATTGCACTTCTATTGTTCTGTGTCCTCCAAACAACACTTGGAGTTTTGTGATATACAAATTGAAAGATGGACTCCAGGGCTAGCGGGCCCAGGATTGCGGTTGCTTACGGATGGTGATCCCTATCAACTATCTGACATTATGTTAAAACATTATTTTCAATACTATATTATTAATATTAAATATTGATATTGTACAATTTAATTAGAGAAAAAAAGTTTGTCCAATATAAAACGGGGAAGCGGTCGATCGAGCTGGTGATATAAAGGTAAGTAAAATCTAAATACGTGAATCCACCAACGTCCACACTTAGAAATTTTCCGAAAAACGAGCAATACATACTATATATGTACCTTTATAAATTTTTATAAAGCATGTACGGAGCTTGCATTCCATACTTGGCCACTTTTTGGATCGTAGGTTCTCAAGCTAGCGGGCTCAAAAATAGGCCTCTATTGCTCTGTATCCTACAAATCGCACCCATCGTTCCGCGATATACAAATTGACAGGCGAACTTGCGACCTGGCTGAGATTTATAGAGCATGTGCACTTTTTATTATATAAACATTTTTTTTATTATAGACAGGTGCGAAGGTGACGGAGACGTGGAAGAGAAATCAAGGAAGGAATGGCCATGTCTGAAAAGAGGTCGAACGAGATTCAAAATAAGTTTGCAGGAGTCAGAAGTTTTGATTGCATGAGTCAGAAGTTTTGATTTCAAAACGCATAAAACGGAAGAGGGAATGATGGTGCAATTTAGTAGACAGTTTGTATATTTGCGGAATTGCGGGAAAGTGGCTAAGTATGGAATAGGGAAATGTCAGTAGGGCTCATTTTTGGAATTAGGGTTTGAAGATTTTGTGAACGGACCAACCCGAGGTCCTGCGAATGACATTTGATGGTGTTTGAAATCAACACTCAGAAAGGATAACATAACCTTTCAAAAATATTGGCTTAATTCGTATTGATGACGAGATCTCTGCAAATATTGGTTACTTTCCGAAGGGCAGGACCTAACGAATTAATTTAGTTTTTTTATTATAAATAAGGCTCTTTTATTATAAACAACTTCAAATAAGGAATGGCCGAATATAAGAAGCGATCGCAGAGTTTTCAAAATACAGGTAATTATTAGTAGAGATGAGGGTGAATGACTGTGTCCTACAAACAACACCCAAACTTCTACGATATACAAATTGATAGGTGGGCTTGCAGGTTGGATGAGATTTTATATAACATCTACATTGTTTAGATCATGGTTTCTCGGGCTGGCGGGCTCAAAATTGGGCATCTATTGCTTCGTGCCTTACAAATAGTACCCAAAATTCCATGATATACAAATTGAGAAGTGAACTTGTGGGCTCAAATTGCACTTCTATTGTTCTGTGTCCTCTAAACAAGACTCAGAGTTTCGCGATATACAAATTGGAAAACGGACTCCAAGGCTAGCGGGCCCAGGATTGCGATAGTTTATGGATGGTGATCCCTATCAACTATCTGACCTTATCTTAAAACATTATTTTCAATACTATATTATTAATATTAAATATTGATATTGTACAATTTAATTAGACAAAAAAGGTTTGTACAATATGAAATGGGGAAGTGGTCGGTCGGGCTGGTGATATAAAGGTAAGTGAAATCTGAAGACGAGAATCCTCCAACGTTCACACTTAGAAATTTTCTGGAAAACGAGAAATACATACTATATATGAACCTTTATAAAGTATGGACATGAGATTTTATAAAGCATGTATGGAGCTCGCATTCCATACTTGGCCACATTTTGGATCGCGGGTTCTCGAGCCGGCGGGCTAAAAAATAGGCCTATATTGTTCTGTTTCCTACAAATAACACCCATAGTTCTGCGATATACAAATTGACAGGAAGACTTATGGCCTGCCTCAGATTTATAGAGCATGTACACTTTTTATTATATAAACGATTTTTTTTATTATAGACAGGTGCGAAGGTGACAGGGTCAAACGTTCCTTTTTCTGGGATGGTATGAAACAGGACATTTGTAATTTTGTAGCTGAATGTGATGTGTGTCAATGCAACAAGGGAGAAACAGTCACATCACCGGGAACACTACAACCGCTCCCGATTCCGCCTGCTATTTGGAAGGATATCTCTATGGATTTTACTACTATCTTACCCAAATCGCGAAATAAGTCCTTCATCATGATGGTTATTGATTGCCTTTCCAAGTATGCTCATTTCTGTACCCTTCAACAACCATTTACAACATCCATAGTGGCTCAAATATTCATGGACCAGGTCTTCAAGCTTCATGTCATGCCGCACTCTATTGTTTTTCATCGCAACCCCACTTTCGCAAAGCAATTTTTGGAAAGAACTGTTCAAGATACAAGGCACCGAATTGCATCTTAGCACAACTTATCATCCCCAGACTGATGGACAAACGAAAGTTGTCAACAAGTGTTTGGAAACATATTTGAGGTGTTTTGCCTCGCAGAAGAAAAATCAGTGGGCTCAATGGTTACCCCTAGCTGAAAGGTGGTACAACACTTCATACCATACAGCTACACGCATGACTCCTTTTGAAGCAGTATATGGATAGAAGCCACTTCAGTTCTCTCATACTTACTGGGTGCTTCGAAGGTCCAGTCGGTTGACCTAACACTTACAGTTTGATAGGCTATTCTACGTACCCTCAAAGAGAATTTGGTCATGGCATAGAATCGCATGAAGAAACAAGCAGATCAAGGTCGCTTTGAACATCAATTTGCAGAAGGGGATCAGGTGTTTCTTCGACTGCAACCTTACAAGCAAACTTCCCTCAAGGCCGAGCATTGTCAGAAGCTACCGCCCAAATTTTATGGTCCTTATACTGTGCTCAAGCATGTGGGACAAGTCGCCTATCAATTAGCTTTGCCCATCCATTCAAAGCTACATCATGTTTTTCATGTTTCATGCTTAAAGAAGGTGATTGGAGCTAAGTGCCAAATTCAAACCAACCTTCCAGAGTTAGCTGAAGAAGGATCCATTTCGCTACATCCAAAAGCAGTTTTGGCCCAGTGTGAGCATTGCCTATGTCAGAGAACCATCAAGGAAGTGCTAGTCCAGTGGAAAGATACAACTCTAGCAGATGCCACTTGGGAACCAACTACTATTCTGCAGCAATTTCCTCATCTCAAGCCTTGAGGACAAGGTTGTTTTTAAGGGGGCAAACATGTTAGGGTCCTAACCCACACATAGGTAGAACAATATATTCAGATGTAATAAAGGTCAATATTAATAAGGCCTTTCAATAAAATAGAATAAGGCGGATGTAAGAAGACCTAA
>JZKD02S0648672.1:554447-583717 GCA_000966675.3 Picea glauca | reverse complement strand
ACAATAATGAGTCATATTTACATCAAACACTATTGGGTCCATTACCCAAAACTTTGTGCTACGGGTCTTTCTTCAAGGGTTGACATCAATGACAACCAACCTTAATCAACATAGAGTTTAATACACAAGGGGGTTTCTATAGTAGGCTCTATGTAGGAGAAACTAGGGTGCTTGCAAGGTGAACTTTGTTGGATTACTGAGAGGGGGGGTGAATCAGTAATAGAGAAATAATCTTTTTTAACCACAAAATGAAAGTGTTATATCAATGTAGCATTATCATCCAATAGTTGCAAAGTAAATAAACAATGAACAAATGAGAAATCATCCACATACACAATACACCAGTGTTTTTACGTGGAAACCCAAAGTGGGAGAAAACCACATAATGTTTTTTCGTATATGTCTTTAAGAATTACATTCATTGGAAGCACCAACTTCCTTTGTTTTCGAACTTGGAAGGAGGCTCCAACCCCAATAATGATAATGGAATTTGAAAAAGCAAATACTTAATAAATTTCAATATAGTAAAGAGATAATTTAAAGTATCTCCAAATAAATTTAGATATGATATTCTAAAAATTAATGTAGAATATCAAAGTAACTTTTAGATTGTGTAATTTAGTTTAATTTTTTTTTAGTAAAAGACAAACTTTTATAATAAAGATATTTTTAATGTTTTTTCAAAATACACTAATATGTTTTAAGTTATTACATTAATTTGGAATTTAAATAATAGAGTATTTTAAGAAAAAATATATAAATGAAATATATATATATATATATATATATATATATATATATAAGGATGAAAAATGGACTTAACGTAATAAAAAATAGTTTAATTTTTTTTAATAACTATAATATATAATATGATAGTTTATGAGAGAAATATCCTTTAAGTTTTGATTCTAAGTTAAATTTCTTTATTAATTAAAGTTTTTGTTCAATTTCTATACTAGATTTAGTTGTTTTTTTAACTACAAAATGAAAGTGTTATATCAATGTACTATTATCATCCAATAGTTGTAAAGTAAATAAACAATGAACACATGAGAAATCATGCACATACACATTACACTAATGTGTTTTTACGTGGAAATCCAAAATGAGAGAAAACCACATAATGTTTTTCTTATGTATTTAAGAATTACATTCATTAGAAGCACTAATTTCCTTTGTTTTTCAAGTGCAACTGGAAGGAAACTCCAACCAAATAATAATAATGAAATTTGAAAAAACTAAATTTCAATATAGTAAAGGAATAACTTAAAATATCTCCAAATAAATTTAGATATAATATTCTAAAAATTAATGTAGAATATCAATGTAACTTTTAGATTGTGTAATTTAGTTTAATTTTTTTTTGAGTAAAGACAAACTTTTATAATAAAGATATTTTTAATGTTTTTTTCAAAATAAACCAATATGTTTAAGTTATTACAATAATTTGGAATTTAAATAATAGAATATTTTAATAAAAAATATATAAATGAAATTTATATATATAAGGATGACAATTGTTAAATGGATTTAATACTTAACGTAATTAAAAACTACAGTGTAATTTGTTTTAATAATATAATATGATAGTTTGTGAGAGAAATATGCTTTTTATCAATTGAAATTTTTGTTCAATTCCCATGCTAGATTTACTTATCTTTTAAATTTTATATTCCAATATCAATTTAATATGTCTTTATATGTCTTTTTATTATTATTTTAGACAATGCAAATACTTTTTTACATTATAATGACTACACAAAATATTGGTGAGAAATATGCATTGTAACAATCAAATTCATTTTTAATTATTTGATAAGTTTTAATATTAATTTAGATGTATTTATTTATCAAAATTTAGGTTGATGATATCATATGTATAGTTTAAATTAGTTTAATGGTTAATAACATTTATTAAAGAAAAATATGCATTGTAACATAATCAAATTCATTTTTAATTATTTGATAAGTTTTAATATTAATTTAGATGTATTTATTTATTAAAATTTAGGTTGATGATATCATATGTATAGTTTGAATAAGTTTAATAGTTAACAATACTTGTTGAACACTTATTGAAGAACTTTAAAAAGTAGACAATTACAAATAAATTTGAATAAAGTAAAGGAATAATTTAAATTACAAAATATTAAAATAACTTTTTAGAACATGTAATTTTGTTTATAAACCTTTTGTAAAAGTTAAACTTTTATAATAATGTTATTTTTAGATATTTCTCTTTTGTATATGATAATATTTTTAATTTTTTGCAACAATTTTAGTGAAAATATTTAATAAAAATTTATACAAATGAAAATAAGAGTATATTGTGAAAATAAGAGTATATTGTGTTAGTATAAAAAACTTACAAAATGAAATTGACTAATAAAATTATGAAATCTCTCAAATTATGATGATAGTTGTTAATGTAACATATGAAGGACTTAATATTTAATAAAACACAATGTATCTGTATTTTATAATCATGATATGAACCTCTAAGAAAGAAGTTGTGAGAGTTAAACTTTAATCTTTAAGTTAGATTTCTTTATCAATTGAAGGTATTGGTAAATTATCAAGTTAGATTTAGTTTACTCTTAAACTTTATGTTTTAATATCCATTTAATGTGTTTTCTTATTATAGAATAATTATATAACACTTTTTGTCCTCGAGGTGTAGGACAGTCAGTGACGGAGTGTGTTGTTAAGCCACTCTGTGATGTTAAAGTCACCGGTTCGAAACCTACGGGGACAAAAAATCCAATCATGTTAAGGGTTGGTGTGGCTCAGGCCGGGTGCGATCCCCGGGTGATTTTGACGGCTTAGATGCCCCTGAGTCACGGTTTCTCAAGCCACAGGTTAATCGCAGGTCAAGCACAAATTAACAAACAAAAAAAAATTATATAACACTTTTTAAAGAATACAAATTCAAAATGATTGGAAAAAGGTTGGTTGAAAAAAATGCATTGTAACATGATCAAATTGATTTTTTAATATTAATTTAGTTTAATTTATTTATTGAAGTTTATGTTAAAATATCACATGTATAGTAAAAGGAATGTATTTGTTTCATAAAGCCACTTTTAATATGATATATTGGATGAGAGGAAAGAAAAAATAGGATCGAAAATCTCAACAATTGGATGGCTAGGGTTTACACAGGCCAAAGGGTTGGGATTTGTGTGTTTGGTTGGCTAAGAACTTGAACATGTTTATGTTTCTTTTGGTTAATGAAAATGGGAGAGTGTGTCAATGTGATTGGAGAAAGAGAAGGGTAGTGCATCGATGTGACCGACATGACTAAGCATAGATAAATTCATCTTTGAAATTAAACAATGTGTTTGAAGTGAGGCTCTCGTGTATGATTTTGAATTTTGGTTTAGCGAAGATGGGATTGGATCGACGATCTCTATGATTGGATGGCTAGAGTTTATGAAAGTGTGTCATGAATTTTTTTATTATTTTATCAGGGATCTCTGTGGTTGGATGGCTAGGGTTTATGGAGGCCGAAGGGTTTGCATCTCTATATTATGTTGGTTCAAAAATTGAACATGTTTATGTTTATTTAGATCAATGAAAAAGGAAGAGTACATTGTTGTGATTGGAAAAGGAGAATGGTGAAGGAGAAGGATAGTGCATTGATGTGACTGGGAATAGTTAAATGTGTCTTTGAAATTGAATGTTTGAATCGAAGTGAATCCATTATTGTTATTCATGGTTCTACTTGTCAAGAAAAACATAACAATTCAACCAATTATAGTGTGGTTTAAGGATATTATAGAAGATAGAGCTGAAGACACGGGGGGTTTCTATAGTAGGCTCTATGTAGGAGAAACTAGGGTGGTTGCAAGGTGAACTTTTCATAGATTATGCTAGATTTAGACCATGCAGAAGGTAGAATGGGGTATGAGGAGGAAATTGTCAATTTCACCAATTATCTATTGGAGGGATAAGCGATTTGGTCCAACCCTATTGTAGGTCATTTGGATGCATTACAAGACTACAACAAGATACACCATTTTGGTTCCAGACCCCTGGAGGAGGCCATTGTGAATATTTTAGGTGAGCTAGCACATGAACTATGTGTTAGAACCTTAAGAGAGATATAAAAAAGGGTGACAATGATTTTAGGTGATGAATACAAGGACCATAACTACTTAATTGTATTTCCCATACTTGGAGTTATGAACTCGATCATGAAGATCCATCAAACCTAAATCCATGGTCATAGGAGGAAAATGGTTTATTGCACTCCATGTATAAATTCAAAAATGAATTGAATGAGGCTTGTAAAGAGATTGATTTCCTTTGCAATTGTGCCATCATTCAATACAATTGTTTTTCTATTTTTAGTTTTGTTGGCACAATGTTGGATTTGAAGCTACTAAGTGGTGCCCCGTCCTTGGATTCAGATGTGGTAGGTCAAGAGGGATTAAGAAATTTAGAGAGGTGTAAATTTATTGAAAACACATGGGGGGTGTTGACAGGTTCAACTTCACCCGACAACTGCAAGGGGTAATCCTTGGTATACGGTCCCAACTAGACTATACATCGTTTGGATTAGGAATCCCATCTAGAATTTGGCTTGGCTTCCATTTATTGCTATCTTTTTTTTTTCTTACCAGTCATGGCCCGGTGTACCGATGAGGCAGATGGGTGGTAAAAATGCAATGCAAAGATGTAGATGAAGACTATGTATGTAGGGATAAATAATCTATCTCTAATCTATGCTGACCTATCCTAGCTAAGAGCACACTAGAGTATCCGTTGAGTTATCAATGCAACTAAAATATTACACAATTTTTATACAATTAGTTGTAACAAAAGAGAAATATTGGAGACAAGTGCATGCAAGTGTATATAATCATATTAGTCTAGACTAAAACAATGTATACAATAATAACCGACACATATCAAGGCCTTGAAATATTCAAAGAAACATCAATAATTGTAGAATGACAAAGATTGTATGAGAATCAATATACAACAAACACGCATTCTTAGAGTCCATAGAAACAACAATTATCTTCACTTGAAGTAGTTCAAATCTCTGACATGTTTCTATACAGATTCCTTCTATAAACGCTTGGCCCCAAGGGCTTCTCAATATTCATTAACAATGCATAATTTCTCGAATTTTTTTTTGGGTCTATACAATGCTTGAAAATCCAAAAAAGTCATTTTCAAAGGAGCCCCTATCCTATTTTATACAAAAACTAGTAATTCCTATGTGTCTTTTCACCTTCTTCTTGAAGAGATAGTTACAAAACTATTCATCTTCTCTTTCCTAATGACAAGTGGAAGAAAGGATGAAATTTGAAGTGGTTAGGAAAAGGAAGAGAGAAAAACAACCATTTTGTCCTTTCCCTATGAACTTATTCTTTGGAGATATGCTATCCAAACTTCCAACTGATCATATAGTGGCTCGATTCTCATGTATGTTAGTTGTTCCAGTGTTGCATTGTTCATGGCGATGTTTTCATCAAGGGTGATCATATCATTTTCTAATTTTGTCATAAACGCTTGTACCATAGTGTGAAGCTTCACTAGCTGTAGTAGATGTTGGTCAATGAGATCAATTGATACAAAGGTTGTCACTTCGATTATATGTTTCCTTTGAATTGTGTTGTCCTGGACTGCATTCGCCAATTCTTTTGTGACCAAATTATTCCCAAGTTCATCTAAGCTTGGGAGACGACCATTCCTTATCAATTCTTGGGTGGATTTGTGAGTCCTTAAACATATTGCCAATGCCTTGGTTACTTCTGTATCTGCTATTTTCCCTATCTATTGGAAATGATCTAATCCGTACATATATGTCTTTCTTGATGATTTTGAGGTTATTTACAGATCATGAGTTTCATCCAGATTCCCCGCTATCCATGTATCAATGTTAGCTATACCTTCATGGATAATGTTGTATTGTGTCAACTTCCCTTGTATCCGGCTATTTTGGTCAATGACTATTGCACTTGCATTTTGTAAGAGGTGTAGATTGGCATACATGTCAATGAAGACACCTTCCAAATCATTCTTGACTCTTTCTACACTGGCCATAAAGCTACAGAGACTTATTTCATCAATCTTTATCTGTTAAAGTCTTTATTCAAGTTGCTTAATCCTCACCTCTTTCTCTTGATTCTACTAGCATAGCCTTTGTATATTATCTATGGTTGCATCCATAAATGTAGAATCAGCCTTAGTTGCAACCACAGGGTCTTCTCTGACATCTCCTGTAATAGGGACTTGAGTAACCACTGGTATAGGTGCTCCTTCTATCATTGGCACTTTTTAAAATCTTTCTTATTCTATCAGTTTTACTATTGTACATGAAGCTTCTTAGATCCAATACCTCTATTGGTCGAAAAGGTTCTTAGGGCCCAAGGCCTAAACCACTGCTTGTTGTTTCTGATCCTGTACCTGTAGTGGGCATTCCTAGGATATCCAAATCCAATGGATGCATGTCGACATCTTTGTTCTCTACATTCTTCCTCTGCCTTTCTTCATCAATAGTTTTATCTGCTACTTCTTTCGACACTTTCTCCACTAATTCCGCTACTACTCTTGCCACTTCTGCCAGCTCCTTTTCTTTTTCTGCAACAGCTTTCGTTTTGGCTTCAACTTTTTCTTCGGATTCAACTTTGTATTTTTCTTCATTTTCTTTCCTTCCTTTACTTTGTCGACTTCTAATTTTTGTTTCTTTTCAGCATCATTCCTCCTTTTCAACACCTTCTCTTTGTCTCTTCTCTTTTTATCTGTTGGTGCTACTTCCTCTTCTTCCTCAGAACCTAAATGAGTCGAGACAGAGATGGGAGGACATTTATTAGCTTCATCTCATTCTACCTCATTTTTGGTCACCTCTCTTGTAGTTTCTTCGTCCACAATCCTTCCTTTCGGCTGGCCCCACCTGCTGAAAATGACTTCATCGTAAGTTTTTGTGTTTTGATGCACCTCCTCTATGTAGTATTCAGTGGTGTATTCATATGGGATCCTCATGCTATTGAATTTCTCGTTGACGATATTCTTAGGGTCATCCCTCATGAATCTTTCCTCTCCAAAGTGGTATGAAAGTAAGATGTCCACTTATATTTGAGCTTGCTTAGTTTTCTCAAAGAAATAGTTGTCAATGTATAGAGGTAGTGGAGGCCAAATCACTTTCTTTGATCTATATAGAATTCCTCTGACCCCATGTATGATAGTTTGATACACCACCTTATGAAGAAAATTTTTGTCCTGAACGAACTAAGAGAGTAAGTGGGGTGGTTTCATCGGACCATATATTCTTATATAGGTACCGTGATCCATCAAATAACAGTCCCTGATCCTTCTTATGACTTCTCTGGATTTTTCTATCATACAAGGTAGGGATGATAAAAAAGACAAATTCATACAATGGGGCAAGGAAGTGTTCACAGATTCTTTGATATTTTGTTTGGTATTTGTGCTCCCAAATCACTTTGCAGTAAATGTGGATAGAAATTTTGGTGGGAAACCAACTCCACCCCATGTATGGGTACTTGTGGGTAGTACACATTATGTCTAGGAGATATTAAGACATATGGAAATTGGGAAAGTTTCATGGTTGTTCTTGTGCAATTGCAGAGATGACAACTTTGATATTTTCAGACAATATGTCTGCCCAATTGAATGAGACCCCCACATATACACATCAATAAATTAGGGGCATGTATGATAGGGGGAAATGAGTTGCATATGATTCCATGTATAACCTCCACAACATGGCCACCACATACTGGTAGGGTCTCCTTAAATTGTTCGTGGGGTACCAACTCTTGGGATGATACTCGAACTGCTTATCTTCTTTGTACCATGAGGGGAATAAATATTTCGGTGTAAGTTACAACTTGCTAAGGATTTGAACATCTAGTATTTTGTTCCCAACTTCAATATGATAACATTTGTCTAAATCATCAGGCTCGAATGAAGTTATAGTTTCTTTTATAGCATTACAGACATATCGACTATTTGTGTCTATGTTCTTCAAAATCCATGAAATGGCATCTGCACAAGGGAAGACCA
Source organism: Picea glauca (assembly GCA_000966675.3). Classification (NCBI taxonomy): domain Eukaryota; kingdom Viridiplantae; phylum Streptophyta; class Pinopsida; order Pinales; family Pinaceae; genus Picea; species Picea glauca. The sequence continues at coordinate 575,677 of JZKD02S0648672.1, read as the reverse complement.
TTGGATGTTCTACCACCCTGAAAATCCATGACTTTATGATGTTCTTGAATGCTTGGAGCTCATATGGCTCCTTCGCCTCCATAGAGAAGTTTGACTTCTTGAACATACAATATACTTCTCCCTATTTTAAGGTTTCTCCATCCTTCTCTATAAGTCATGATGTATTATCATATATAGTCCCGACAATTTCTACCTCTACGATTTGTTGGGAGATGGTAGATGGATTAGTCCTTATTACTTTCCCCACCATATTCTTCCACAGTGACATGTTTGAGCCTGCAAAAAGGATAATTTTAGCACATGTTATTTGAAATACAGTTAAATGATTGGTCAATTATAAGAGTTACTGAAATTATCAAGACATGACAAGCTACTTCCTACAAATGTCAGGTTAATAGTAGACAATGCTCAATGTGATTGTAGGGTGAAATGCTTGGGCACCATCTTGGAAAGGTGAAATTTGAGATAAATAAAACAACTTCTTCAATACAGATCGAAAGGATTAGTAAAAATTCCTTCAATCACATCGAAGGAGTTAGTAACAACTCCTCCAATCACATCAGAGGAGTTAGTAACAACTCCTTCGACATGTGTTTGGAAGGTATTGTCAGATTATCAAGGAGCTCAAAGCACTTAAAAGAAAATACTCCGATCATATCGTAGGAGTGGAGAAGTTAACAACAAATTCTCGATCATGTCTTAGGAAATAGTTTTAAATGCAAATATCTAAACTATTGTTAGATTGGAATGACATCTTAGTTATAAATTATCGGAGGATATGACATCTCCGATCATATATTAGGAAATAGTTTTAAATCTTTCGAGCACATTGGAGAAGTTAACAATAAATTCTTCGATTTTTTTGGACGTAATGGGTTGACCCAGGTTGTACTTTAGGTTTCCAGCAAAACCCTGCAAACCATCGGCCCTTCCAGAGACCATAAGGAAACAATACACACAAAGTGCACAATGCATTCTCACCCGAAATGGCTTATGGGTGACTGCAGGAGCCAGATGTTTATAGCCTTGGAAGGGAGACTTTTTTATGGATAGGAAACATTATTTCTACCTAAGTATTCATCAAATATATTACTCTAATACAACATTATATCCATATCTACCATCATGCAATTAGTTACATTCCTTAAGGTTCGTTCTATAGTAATTATGTTATCATTCTACTATATGATGTCTTTTACTTATATCAGATTAATTCATTCATCATAAAAAATTGCAAGAAATAAGTCAAACATTCCACACAGAGACAAAACATTTACTGTGGTTCACCCCCCCTTAGCTATGTCCATAAAGATCTGGATTTATTTTTTCTTTTATTATTATTTATCAAGTTTATAGCATTGTGTGCATTACATTTGAGGCTGACAATATTGCACTAAGATTTAGAGATTGCAACCTTACCCTCAATTACAATGCAAATATCTAGAAACCTCTCTACTCATATATTTATCTCTGTCTCAAAAAAGGCTCTAAGATCTCATCTAACATTCACTTCCTATTCTATCTCATTACCATCTATTTATATTAAAGAAAGGAGTTAATTATCTGTTACAAAAATGACCAAAACCCTAACCCACTAACCCTAGGTGGATTGGGTTTTTCCACTTTCTAAATCCCCAATCGTGGCTGGTCTAAAAATCAATTGTTTTCATCATCAGTCCACGCCCTTCTTCCTTCCTTTGACTTTCCATCATGCGCTCCTTCTCTGGTCCATTTTCTAACTGCCTTCATTAATTACCACACTTTTCCCCAAAATGACCTATGCCAATAGCCCCCCAACACTCACTGTGGCTTGTCCTGAGGCACCACTACAGAAAAACATGGAATTAGTGTCAAAATTTAGTGTATTTCAGTTTACGAATTGGACACCTTTTCCGATGCAAAACTGGGCACAATCTAGACTGTTTATAATTGTGCCAGATTTAGTGCCAGAATTAGCATCAGATTTACCCTCGAATTTAGTGCTAGGAAAATATCACTATGAATAACACCAGGGATAATGCCAGAAATAGTGCCATTTTTAGTGCTAGGAGTAGCACCAAATGTTGCTTCTAGTTTTTATTCTAATATGCCTTCCAATTTTGCTTCTAGGTTGGATTCTGGTTTGGATTCCAGTTTTACGTCCAGTTTTGCTTCTGATATGACTTCCAATTTTTCTTCTAGTTTGGTTTCTGGTTTGGCTTCTAGTTTTACATATAGTTTTTCTTCTCTTTTTTCTTCCATTTTTGCTTCCCATTTTTCTTTCAGTTTTACTTCCATTTTTGCTTCTATTTTTGCTTCCAGTTTTGCTTCTAGTGTGGCTTCATATTTTGCTTCAAATTTTCCTTCCATTGTTGCTTCATTTTTTTCTTCCAAAAATGCTTCTTATTTTCCTTACAGTTATTAATTTAATATTTTTTATTTTAATTTAATTAGTTAAATATATCATGTCTCTTAAATAAATTATATGATTATATAGTAATTCATATAAATGCATTTAAGATATTTTATAGGATAACATTTATAAAGAACTTTTAGGGAAATGAACATCCATGCAAATTAACATCATTATACTTATTAAATCTCCATCAAAATAGAATCTACAACATCCAATATATATTAAATAACAACATAATTATCATAACATGATCATGATCTATAATTAAAACAAGTGATTCAAATATCTATAATTTAAGTGAATTTGACAACATCCATCATGATCAGTAAATCAAAACCATCATACATAATAAATATGCATCCAAAAATCATCAACCACTTTCAATATATAAAAATTGACGAGTCAACACTGATAAGATCAAAATCATATATAACTAAAACAAGTGAAAGTCAAATATGCCAGTAGATCAATAACATTTGAAAATGATACATGTCCAAGAATCGACATAAGTCAAAATGATACATCATGTACAAATGATATAAATAAAAATGATAAATTATGTAAGACAAAATGATACGTCATGTCCAAATGATATAAGACAAAATGATACAACTCAGTAATATGGTACTATAGGCCATGAAAAGGATACATATGATAGTAACCATGAAAAGAGGCACTATAACAATATATAAAAAATGATCCATGATGCATTCTATATGATCATGAATGTCACTGGTTGTTACCAGCAACTGCCTCATCATCATCACCATCGTGATCATGATCATCATCATAGTCATCTGCATTGACACCAAACTCGATGTCATATGTATATGTGTCATCATGAGCATCATCTTCTATTTCAACATCGGACCCAATGTCATCTAGATCTATTTGATGAGGATGATCATGATCTTCTAGAAGATCCTTGTTCTGCAAAAAACGACATTTAGAATGAAACGTTATTATTCATTTCATCCAATAATTAATTTCTCTGTTATATATCTAATATTACAACATAAGAAATGAAACGATAATCATATTACATCATATCAAAGTTCACATATGATAATAAAATTTCAAATAATTTACAACTAAGATGTCATTCCAATGATATAAAACATTCAACAATTCTAATAAATGTTAGTATTACATTAGTATTCAACAATGTCTTCCCTTCCCTTGCATTACCTTTCCTTTCCTTTCCATGACATGACATGTCGTTCCTTTGTGTACCATGTCATGCCATGCCTTGCCTTTCCATGCCATTCCTTGCCTTGCATTACCATGGCTTGCCTTTCCATGACATGCTTTATCATGCCTTGCCTTGTCTTGACATTCCATGCCTTGCATTGCCTTGTCTTGCCTTGTCTTGCCTTTACATGCCTTCCCTTTCCTTGGCATGCCACGTATTTCCTTGACATTCCATGAATTTCCTTTCATTTCCATGCTTTTTCTTGACATACCATGCCCTTCCTTGCCTTGACATTCCATGTATTTCCTTGACATTCGATGCCTTTCCTTTCCTTTCCATGCCTTTTCCTATATTTCCATTCCATGCCATGCCTTGTCTTGCATTTCCATGATTCTACTCGATTGAAGGCCAAGGAGATGAACTTTGAAGACACCAATCTAACAACATGGATAACAAAATACTCCTGTAAGTGGAAACATAAATCATCCAACAACCACCTTTTCCTTGGCCATGGTCTAAACATCCCATGGAATCAAGGGAAACCTTTAATATCCACCATACTTACACCATAGATAAGATGTCAAAATATGCTCAAGTAACTAAGGTTGAGCCATACTAGGAAAGCAACAGGACACATAATAAACATGAGAAACTTGAATAATATGACCAACAATAGTCAACTTTCCTGCAAATGAAAGGTCTTTATGATGCTATATGAGATGAATTCAAGGGCTAATAGATAATATTTTGAGACAAAGTGTTGTCAAGTGATAATAAAGTTTCTTCTTGGACCATTAATAGTATGCCTATGTTAAAATTTTATTCTTATCCAAGTTAGGAGGAAACAATGTTACATTTAGAGTTTTCATTTTTAAGGTGTTATTGAACTTTCAAATTAACAAATAATAAGACATATTCCCTTGAAATACATATTAAGGGGAATAAATGTCACAATGAAAACAAAAACTTGGATAATTGTAGAAGGTCTCATGCTCTCATGGGAATTCCTAGAATCCTTTCTTTCAAGAAAATGACATTTGATAGTTATGTGAATGTTTCATTTATGGTACTTACACCATAAATGATTTTTGCCAAAAACAGGGGATTTTCCTGCATAAGTGGTTGGGTTAGACCAACATTGACTTCACATGTGTGGATCCTCTTTCTAGAAGAGAATAGGTATTTGTCCATCCATGGACATCAAGGATCATGCCACATGTCTCAAAATTCACCCAATTATCATGCAAGTATGTAAACCATAAAGCTATTACCATAAGTTACAACTTCCTATCATTTCTATTAAAAAATTATCTTTAATGTCTAATTTTTGTCTAAATTTCAGAAAATAAAAGAAATGACAAAAACAACCTATTTTACACATTTAGATGTAAAAATTGTGACGGAATGAAGAATGGGAATGGTTTAAATATGGAAAAATAAGGAAAATTAAGGCTAAAAAGTATCTATCAAAAGTACCCAACACATGTCATGCCTTGCCTTGACATGCCATGCCTTGTCTTGTTGTGACATGCCATGCCTTTCCTTGACATGCCATGTCTTGCATTAACATGTCATGTATTTCCTTTCCTTCCCATGCCTTGCCTTGAGATTCCATGCCTTCCCTTGACATGCCATGCGATGCCTTTCCTTGACATGTCATTCCTTGCATTGAAATGCCTTGTCTTGACATGACATGCCTTGCATTGACATGCATTTCCTTGACATGCCATGCCTTTTCCTGTCTTGCCATGCATTTCCTTACCTTGCCATGCTAGGCCTTGCCTTGACATACCATGCCTTTGCTTTCCTTACCATGCTTTTCCATGCATTGTAGTGCCTTACCATGACTTTCCTTGCAATTCCTTCTCTTGCCATGTATTCCATTTCCTTGCCATGCCATGTGTTCCCTTACCTTTCCTTTCCATGCCATTCATTCCCTTTCCTGGCCTTGCCATCCATTCCCTTGCCTTGCCTTTCCATGCCTTGCCTTGACATGCCATGCCTTTCCTTGACATGCCATGTGATGCCTTGAATTGACATGCCTTTCCTTGACATACCATTTCTTACATTCACATGCCTTGACTTGACACACCATGACTTGTCTTGACATGCTATGTATTGTCTTTCATTTCATGCTTTGCCATGTGTTGTCGTGCCTTTCCATGCCATGCCTTGCCTTTCCTTATGTTGGAGCAGGAAATTTTTGGGTTAAGCACAGTAAATGAGAGAAATCATCGCGACGGAAGGACAAAGGAAGTGGTGTGCCAAGAAATAAGGAAGACCAATGCAGAGTCAAAGAAAGAAAGGGTTGGATCAATGACCAACCACGCGGAAGACATTTGGAAAGTGGTCAAGTTGATTCCACTTAGGATTAGGGTTTTTGAGTCATAATGTAAGGGTTTTTTACCCATTTTGTAGTATAAATAGAGGATGTATGAGGCAGCTAGGGACATAGATATTTTCATTGAAATTTTTCATGAGTGAAGTACTTTTAGCACCCTTTTGAGTTTAGAGTCGAAGTAAGTGTTTTTTTGAGAGGTGCAGAGCTCATATGGAGTCAGTCTTGAGATGTAATTGAGGGTCAGGTCACAAGATGTGGAGCTTGATGTGACATTGGTCCCCCTCGACACTAAACATATGTGCATTTTAAATGCACCCTTTGATGTAATGCGCACAATGCTATTTTGATGAAGAATGAATAAAGAAAAATATTTTTGTGGACATAGCCTAGGGGGGTGAACCATGATAAAAATAGTGTCTTTACGTGTACTATGTTTATTTTATATGATTAATGATGAATGAATGTATAGATAAATTCATCTGTTAGAGTTTATTTACAATGCACACTTATGAAGAATGAATGTTATTGAATGGATAGAATGGTAGATCTGAAGAAATGCATGTTAAAATATGAGTAGAAGAAGTAGAACATCCCCAACCCATTCCCTGATTGTAGACACTTGGGTCATGCAATCACCCCATAAGCCATCTCTGATGAGACTATGTTGTGCACTCTGTTCACAATGTTTCCTTCTGGTTTACCAAATGGGTCGATGGTGAAAGGGGTTTTGTTAGAGAACTAAGGTAGAGCTCAGGTCAACCCATACATCCAACAAATGGTTATGTTGTTGGCTGGAACTCAGAAGAACATCCTAGGAGGGGTTTGATGAAGAAGATGTAGTGGTAAAAAGGGATGTTCAGGCCATGGAATCCTACGAAGAAAGATATTGAAATGTGGTTGGAAACAAAGCAGTTAGAGTTTGCACAGAAAAATTACAGGAGTTTTGGGTATACACTGTGACAATATTTATAGAGGTATCTGTTTATTGATTTGCATGAGGCATTTTTCTGTTATTTTCTAGAGATATTACAAGAGTGTATATTGAGGTTGAAGGATACTCATCTGACGAATCATATTAGACCAATAAAGTGGACTTATTGGAACATTGCACAGTTGGAAAGGGTTAATAATAAATTCATGTGCGCAATAGATTTATGGTTAGACAATATTATTGCATGGTTTATTACTGAGTTTGCAGTAGATACAACGAAATCATATACTTTTGTATAGAAATATTTCATGAAGGTACCAAGAGAAAGGTACATTAGGTCAGTTTACACGTCGATCAAGATCTTATTACATGATAAAGGCATGATGACCATGTAATCAGACAACTATATGACTATGTGTGCATGGGGGAATTGGGGGAAGCACTAAGGAAGATCTGAGATATGGAGAAATATCTGGAGATTATATATAAGAAGGAAGAAATGGATCCAATCATGATGGATGAGGAATAGACCAGGGAGATATTGAAAAAATCAGGTGTGACGTGCAACAGACGACCCTACTAGTATAATATGAACAACAAGAAGAGGGTAGTGGCCGAGTGAGAGGGATTGGACATCAATGAGGAATACGTATAGTATCTCAATGCCATGGTGCATATTGAGGATATCTTACATGCCACATAAGAGAAGAAACCTAGAGGTCATGGGTGTTATGGGACTTATTGTTAAATGTAGACATAAATAGAACTCCCTAGATCCACCTAGATCTATAACAAAATAGAATAGGACATGACGCTTTCTCTAAGCTCTAATCATTGAATTTACTATCAAACAAGATATGGGAAACATACTGTTTAAATATCGCCTCCTCGTTTCATTGTTTTCCTTTCTCTACTCCGGTGCTCCTATGATATTGGATCTGCAAGGGAACACAAGCCAACCAAAGTGAAATCAATAATAGTATACTCAATGAAAAATTATGTATGTGATCAAGGAATCATACAATAAAATGAGATAAGTTTTATGGGAAAGAAACATATCACTGTATTATATTAAAGTAAAAGTGAAGATTAAAACCAAAGCCTTGATGTTGCAAGGTCACCTTCCAATGACTCTTCGCTCCAACACACACACTTGCTCCAATATTGAATGAAGAAGATCCACAATGACTTGATGAACTAAAATGCAGCTCTCAAGAATGATCCAATGCAAAATTCTCCATACAATCTTTTCCAATTCAACCTTCATTAAACTTAGCCTTTTCCATGAGAAATCCCTCTTTATATAGGGGAAAGAGAGATTGTTAAATAGATTAGGATGATGCCACCAAATCATAGAAGCTAGTAGGATCCCAACCATATGGATGCCACCTCATATTCTAGAAGGTCCCCTTCTACAACTTTCATGAAGTTTGACCTTTTCATAGCCTTTTGGCATCGTCCCACCCCAGCTATAGAACAGTCCACAGAGACATCACAAAATAGCTTGAGGGAAGAGGGTGACGACCAGGCATCGCCGCACCCTGCGACGACCCTCCTTGATAAGGTTTTTTGGAAGAGAAAGCCAGACACCTTTCTCATGAAGATAGGATCTTTTGGGAACATGAACACATGTTTGTCAATGGATCATTAAGATGACCAAAATAATGTGTAACAATGGGTCCAGTGTAGAAGAAGGCTCTCCATTATAGATCCAAATTAGTGTGGAACCCATAACCCCATGTGCGACTAAGACATCTAAAGAAGAAAAACCAATTAACCAACAAGTGATTAGTGGTAGAATAATTTTTGGACAGGGGACTAATTCAAGTGGAAGTAATTCAACAATTAGCAATCAAGTTTCTACACCACACAAAGGTGGTAGCACAATAAACTTCACAATGGAAGGTCAATATCCCACCATTAGGTTACCTAAGTTCCATGGAGAAGGGTCAGAGGACCCAGAGAAACATATTTTCATCTGTGAAATGATTTGGACAGCCAAGCATATTACAGACGAAGATACCAAGGTTGCGCAATTAGTAAATACATTCAGAGACTACACATTAGACTGGTACATGGGTCTCATGGTAAATAACCCAACAAGAGTGCCTACAATTGTCGCAGAGGTGAAAAGGTAGTTGATCAATGAATTTCAAAATCCAATCTCAGAGGATTAGTTTATGAACGAGATGATAGAGATTAAGAAAAATCCAGGAGAATCAGTTTGGGAGGTTGATGAAAATTTTAAAAGGCTCAAAGGTAAGTTGAAGTTCCCTATTAATAATATGAAACATAGATATTTGTTTGTTAATTCTTTGTTGTCACACTTGAAGTATCCTTTGAGATAGAAAAAATTTTAGAACTAGGTTGAGGCTCTGTAATAAACCTTACAGTTAGAAGGAAATCAATATAAGCATATAGATCTAGTTGTGGAAGAGTTGAGACAATATTTGAAGAACTTAATATTTCAATTCAATTAGAATAAAGGTATGGAAAAGAGAGAATATGTTTGGTGTACAATGTGTACGATAGAAGGTCATCATAAGAATGAGTTTCCATTGTTTTCACATTATATAGGAGTGGGGATGCCAAACCCCTTATCTTCACGAGCACTATGGTGTGAGATATGTAAAATACATGGACATGATCCCTATCATTGTCCCATGATGTTCAAGTATCAGACAGTGCCAAAGAGTACATTTTGTAATTTTTTCAAGTCAATTGGACATGAATACAAGGACTATAGAACTCTAGAGATAATGAAAGAGAGGATTTAATATATATATAGGGTATAGGCTAAGCACATTAAATGAAACTTTGTGCAACATCCACGATGTAGTAATGCACAAAAATTTGTAGCACAACCATAATATAATAACGCACAACAATTTCAAGGACCCCTCAGTATAATGCACAACTTCAGTAAAATAATACACAACCACATTATAATCAGGGACCCCTATAAAATACACCGCACGGAGATAATCAAGGTAACAAAGGAGGCTATAGAGGAGGTGGTCGTGGAGGAAGAGGATTTGGAGGAGGTCGAGGACGAGTATTTTTTCATAACTGTCAATATCCTAGACACTATGCAAGAGATTGTCCATTTCCACCTACAACATGTATGTATTGTCGCACAGAAGACCATGAAACTGAAGATTATCCGACATTGTTGATAAAGATACAAGAAAAGAGGAACCAGAATAATCAGAATGTGCAATGGATTGTTGTGTAAAACATAGAATAGGATGAAGAAGATTAATATAGTTACTCAAGGTGGAGCTAAGACAGGATATGATGCAACAAAACATAATCAGGATATACACCAGTGGGTAAGGAAGACTGCAGAACCTGAGAAGAAGTTTGATGCGTGAAAATAAAAGGAGACATTCAAAGAGGCTAGACAAGATATCTTGAAGGAAATCATTGCATCTACCTCAAGAACAAAGTTAGTAGATGATGTACCAGTGTATGACATGCCCTAGTTATTTGATCAGACCAACAAAGAGCAGCCTGTGGAAAGGGTCAATAATTTAAGAAACTTGTTGGTATCTTGTGTCAAGCTATTAAATGATAAGTCACCTCTACAAGTACTAGAGAATCTGTTAGAAAAGTGTGATGTTGGGGAAGAAGGGATAAATATAGTGAATCGGGTCTAGAAAAAGATAAGAACAAGTAGGGAATTCAGGTTGAATGCAAACATTGGAGATTTCAATATGGGGGATATCATACTAGACTTAGGGTCTGAAATCAATGTTTTGGAAAAATAGACATGGGAAGCTATGGGAGAACCACAATTAGGGTATTCCCCCATTCATTTGAAGTTAGAAAATCAGCACAGAGTGGTGCCACTTGGATGATTGAAGGGGATACCAGTAGATCTATATGGTATACACACCATGGCATATTTTGAATTCATTGGCATAGTATATAATAATAAACCCTATCCAACACTATTTGGACTAGATTGGGCTTTTGATAACGAGGAAATCATCAATTTGAAGATAAGGAATATGATCTTTGAGTCTGGATAATATAGAGTTATTGCACCATTGGATCCATCAGAAGGAGGAAGGTATGTGGAACCTACGATAGATAATATACTTATAGAAGACATAAACCAGATTTACAGAACCACCACGCGCGAAGAGGATTACATCAACCCAACTGTAGATGGAATGTTGAGTTGGAGGAGTATCAATTATTGTTCTTTATAATTTGACACAGGACTAGAAAAATGGAAACAATGATTACATGAGTTATCTACTAGAATAAGTGCCAGAATGACGTGCACGCTAAGATGGATTGGATTCGAGGTAAGAGAACCTCCCACTTTTTATAGTCAGAGTAATATATAAGAATTTTTAGCAAAATTTAAATTTTGGAGAATCAAAGGATATTACTTGTATACATGTCATTGAATGGAACACCTTCCCATTGGTGGGGTGTGCATAAGGAGAAGATTAAGAACTAGTTTCAGTGAAAGAGGATACTGCGCATTATATTTGGTGTAGAGCAGGAGAATTTGTTTTTGGAAAATTATGATGGGATTGGGCAACCCAGAGAACACATAGATAGGTGTATGTCCCAATGGATATTAGTACCACTAGAAGAATGGACCTGTCACTTTATTCACACCTTGGAAGTCACTCAAAGGAATTGGTACACAGAACAGGAACAACACAAAGAAACTGCCATTTGGGAAGAAATGTCGCAGAATGTTTTGGTTACATTTTCCTTTGAGTATGAGATTCCAGAGATACATATAGCATTAAAGGTAGTAAGGGATAGGATTTTCAAAGAACCTAAAGTAGAGATTGTGGAAACTTACTAGAACCATAAGAGATAGGAAGTTATACAATTGTTACCTTGCTATCATGTCACAGAAGAAAAAGACCCAACACGGCATAACCCGTGCGATATCAATATCCCAGAAGTTGAAGGAGCAAGAGAAGTAGAGGGTACAAAGCTAGAATCAGAAGATTATGAAGCCTCGTTGAATATAAATAAGGTAAACATTGGAACAACAGAAAACCCAAAGATTACAAGTGTTGGAGAGTATTGGGATAATTAGACAGTATAAAGAATCACAGAGTTATTGCGCAAATATGGTGATTTGTTTCCAGTGACATTTTCAGAGATAAAGGCATTAGCAGGATAACATGAAGAGATGAATATCCCTTTGAAGTTAGATTCCATACGTATAGGAGGTTGAATCTAATATACAAGGAGAAAGTAAAGGAAGATATTGACAAGATGATAGAAGATGGTGTCATAGAAGCTGTGGAAGAATTATAATGGACTAGTCCTATGGTGGTGCAGGAAAAGAAGTGAGGGGGAATCAGGATATGTGTTGACATGAGGAAACTGAATGATGATTTCCTACATGATCCTTTTCCCACCCCATTTACAAATGAAGTTTTGGAGAATGTAGGGGGGCAAGAAGCCTATTCATTCACAGATAGATTTTCAGGATATCATCATATCAAGATTGCACTAGAAGATAGACATAAGACTACATTTGCAATAGAATGGGGATATTTTTAGTATACAGTGATTCTATTTGGGTTGAAGAATGCACCTGTAATTTTTTCTAGAGTAGTAGTGGAAGCCTTTAAGGATTTCAGTCATAAGTTTTTAGAAGTGTATCTGGATGATTAGATAGTTTTTAGTTTATTAAAGGACTATGTTGCAGTACTAAGATTGATGTTGGATAGGTGCAGACATTGTCATATTTCATTAAATATTAATAAATCAATTTTCAGTGCACCTTTTTGTATTTTTTAGGGAATGTGGTGTGTAAACAAAAGGTCTGTTGGTTGATCCTGCTAAAATAGTTGTCATAGTCAACTTACCACCACCGAAGTCAGTGCTCCAGTTAAAGCGTACACTTGGACATACAGGGTATTACAAGAAGTTTATAATGGGATATGCACAAATTACTACACCAATGGATAAATTGTTGAGAAAGGACATCAAGTATCAATGGAATGATGAGTGATAGAAAATTTTGGAAATTTTGAAGGAGACTATGGTTATTGTGCCAAGTATGGTGTTTCTAGAATGGTCAAAGGAATTTCATGTGCATGTGGTTACATATGCAATAGTGCTAGGAGAATTACTGACACAAACAGGAGAAGGTGATATAGATCACCCCATTGCATTTGCAAGAAGGAAGTTGTCATATTCATAACATAACTACAATACTATAGAAAGAGAAGGTCTAGCTATGGTTTATGCATTGCAAAAAATCAGACATTACTTGTTAGGAAAACACTTCAAGATGTTTACAGATCATTCTGCCCTTAGATACTTAGTTAATAATCCAGTGTTGGGGGGAATAATATGCATATGTTTCTTTTTATTTCAAGAGTTTGACTTTGAAGTTGTGGTGAAGCCAGGAAGATTGAATGCGAGACCTAGCCACTTGTGAAGAATCACTAATGGAGAAGAACCAAGCAGTTTGGAAGATAAATTTCCTGATGCTCAACTATTTTCAGTACAGATTGCAGATGAATATTTTGCTGACATTATTGAGTTTTTGAGTATAAGAGTATCCCCAAGAGAATTTAATACCATGCATAAGAATAAATTGGTAGTAAGAGATGCAGGCTATCAACTAATTGCAGGTCATTTATACAATCTTGGAGAACATAACATTTTGAGAAGATGTGTGATGGCGTATGAAAGACCCATTATTTTGGCAGAGGCACATGAAGGAATTGTAGGAGGGAATTATGCAGGGAAACATACTCTGCAAAATATATTGCACAGAGGATTATGGTGGCCAATAGTGATGTTTTCCAGAGAGTTGGAAAGCCATCTAGGAGGGCTAAGATATGATTGAGACCTCAGGTTACTTTGCAAGTATTTGATAAATGGGAAGTAGATTTTGCAGGACCAATTAACCCACTATCAAGACGATGAGAAGCTAGATATATTATTACAATGACGAAATACTTAACCATATGGATGGAGGAAAAACCAGTGAAGGATTGTAGTACAGATACAACAGTGTTCTTTTTATTCGAACATTTAGTGAGAATATTTGGATTCCCAAAAATTTTGATGAGTGATCAGGGGATTCACTTTATCAACAATACAATATAGGAAATACTTGAAGAGTTTGAGATACATCATCAGAAGTGAACTCCTTATCATCCTCAAGCTAATGTAACAATTGAATCCTTTAACAAAATATTGGAAAATTCCTTGACCAAGATTTGTAATGTGAATAGAGATGATTAGGACTTGAAGGTACCAACAATACTATGGGATTATAGAACTACATACAAGAAGCTAACATGATAGACACCCTTCAAATTGATATATGGACACGAAGCAGTAGCTCCCTTAGAGTATTTGATACTAGGTCTGTGCATTACAACTATCACATAGATGAAAAAAAGAGGCACAATACATGAAAGATGATCTCAACTTATGGAATTTGAAGAAGATAGAATCATAGATGGTTTCCACCAAGAAGTACAGAAAGAAAAGGATAAAGCATGAAATGAAAAAAATATTAAGAAGAAGAACTTCAAAGTTGTAGATTTGGTTCTCCTCTATGACAGTAAATACTTGCATCACCCAAGGAAGTTTAGAATGAATTGGCTAGGGAAATATTAGATAAAATATGTCATAGATGGAGGTGTTGTGCAGTTGCAAAAAATGGCAGGCAAGGAAGATCAAGGATTGGTGAATGGTAGTCAAATGAAATTATATAGGGATGGTCGACCCACTAACCCTCAGTATTTGCAGCACAACTAGTATACTTGTACATATTGTATATAGTAGGAATAAGGACAAGAAAAGGGGAAAGATAAATAGAAAAATGAAGAAAAATACAAAAATAAGTAGTTAGAGGAATAAGTGGTAGATAGATAGTTGAGAATGACAACGCGCAACAGACAAAACAATTGTGCAACAAAACTCATAAGACTATGTGCAGGAAAAGTAAACACCATGTGATGGGACAGAGAATGATCAAAATAGTGGGAAAATGTTGAATAGAAAAGAAAGGACGCATCAGAGCATTAATGACAGAGTCTATAAAGGGGATAAAATGGGGAAAATACAAAACACTTGTGATTTTTGAGTGACTAGGCAATGGAAAAAACATGGTGTGAGTAAGTGATAATTTATGAAGAACCGAGCCAAGATTTGTAGCCAAGTTTTCCCTAGCTAAGAAAATGGTGTCACCAAAGTTTGGACAACCTAGTCAATTCGCACGAAGGACCCATAACACTAACAGACCGTTGGAATAAATAACCAGAGTGGTTGATGTGGACGAAAATCCCACTACAGAGACTGAATCCATTATCCTAACATAGATTGAATAATAAAACCCATAAGAAGAAGCAGAAGAAGTTAGGAAAACAACGTAAGGATGAAACCCTAGGACATAAGAAAACCCTACCGCATAAACCCTAATAACAACACATGTAGAGGGAGAATAGGGTGACAATGACAATGATAAAACAGATTTTGATACACCCACAGTAGAGGAAAACCAATAGGTTGAGAATGTTTGTGCCACCGATGAGGAAATGTTGGAAGAAGAAACCCTAGAAGAAATATCAGCAGGGTCATTGAAGAAGAAGGAAGTAGTGCACACACAAACAAAGATTGAGTTGTCAATGCCTTAAATTCTTGACTCATTTGTCATTGTGGAAGATATTATGGGATGTGTTCCCAAGTTGCGGTATGTCAATCATAATTTGACATAAGTCTCCAAGTTCCCAGAGCTTACACAAGAGGTTTATATGGAGAACAGGGGGTCAACCTCAAAAGGAATCCCAATTATGGAGCCCAAACAATGGATAGCCAGACTTTACAACTCTAGCATAATGAATTTATTGGAAATTCCCCATTTTGGTAAGGGGAGAGATGTCAATGCATGTGTCAAACAATGTTTGGCGTGCATACATGGAGGATTTCTATGGATGGACAGACATGTACTGATAGATGTCAACATAGTTTCCAAGTTGACATGATTACCAATAGATGTGGTAAATCCAAAGGAATACCTCGATGAAAAATGAAGGAAAAATATATTGGAGAAGAAGTAAAGGAAAAATTTGGCATAGACAGAGGCAACACGGGGATGATTATTAAGAACATTAATGATCTAGCTACTAGATATGTGAAAAATTTGATGGCCTGCAAGATACTGAGGAAATGTCGTAAAGAAGAAGCACATGTAGGGATGGTTGCAACAACTGCGTAGTGTGAAAAAGGTACAGTTCCGAGTTGGGAACTGTATCTACTCAACATTTTCTTAGAATACTGCAAGGATGAGAAGTATGATGGAATGGAGTTCCACTATTCATGTTTGTTAATTTTGATATATCTAGATGCATGGGAGAAACTAAAGTACTCAATGTTTTGTGGAAGAACATGAAGGTGTGGCGCAGGGAGATATGAAACCCTACAACATAACACAGATTCCAAGCAAAGGAAATCCAACGCAAGTATTTTTGGCATGTATATTCAAGAGATGTAGGAGAAGATTGAAACTACATGGATAATATCACCTAAAGTGGTGAAGGAGCATGAGGGGGTAACTAACTTTAAGGCATCCAAACATAACACATGGACGAAGAAAGAAGAGACCCTAAGAAGACATGACTCAAGATGCACTATTGCATTACAACAGAAGAAGTCCAGTGGGTATTGTTGGCGCAAAGGTGTCGAAACGGGGTCCTCTTTAGGTTACCAACAAAAGGGTAATGATGTAGTCTATTGCACTGGTATTTTCATCTTTCCGAGAGGAAAGAAGTCTCACCCGAAGTGCAACAGAGACAAAATAAATTATGGAAGGGTAAGAAGAATGCAATAAAGATCTATAACACATCTAGATTGTTACCATTATTAATAAAGATAGATTATTATGTTTAGATCCTTTAACACATCATGCACCGATATGAGAGAAAAAATTTGTATAAAACATCAAAAAAATATAACGAAGTGTAATGCATAACAAACAACAACATAATAACATTCCATAGATACAAGAAGTAAAATAAACCAGAAAATTTTAAAATTTGATCTCCATTATCTTTCTATTATATCAGAAGTATTGATCAATAGGCATTCACAACTTTACATTAATCATCTACCATACTCATCGTAGAAGTGATCAATAGGCACATCTCAACAGAATACTAGAGTTTATCATAACCAGTCTAGTCCCTTTACCTTACTAATTACATTCCTTCTCTAGAGTATAGATCCAATTATTGCCTCCTTTTCCTCTGTTGTATTTCCTTCACACACCCACATATATTACAATACAATCATTTCCTTTTCCTCCTTGAGAACCTGTAGGACCTCTTCTCTTCTTGATTTTATTCCAACTGTATTGTCCCAAAACTGATTCTGCATTGGCCTGATATTCCAATGACTTTATGTTGCACATTTTCTTTATAAGCCCTCTTTTCCTTCACTTGACTGGTTTCCCAACTCCATTATAACTTGTGCAACTTCTCTTATCAAAACAAAGGGCCCAATAGACCTCAACCACAATCCTTGACTCGTCCCGAGTCAAGTCTTTGGTTCTTTCGTGTTCTCTGATTTGGGATGTTTTCCTTCTGGGGTTTTTCTTTCTTCCTCCTTGGATCCTTCAAACGAAGGGCCCAAATATGGCACTAGCTCGATATCTTTCTCTCTAATCTCCTGAATCTATTAAATTTTTTCTTGCCACTTTCTGGAAAGAAATGGCGCTTCTGCAATGAATTGTTGTGTTGCATTGAGGTTGAACTCCTTCAACTTGGACGCAATGAGGGAATTCCATTATGCATCTTCTAATTTCTCAATCTAGTGTATATGGAGGTATGTAGTTTGAATGACATGCCAAAAGAATCTTAGTTTCTTCTTTTGTACTATTTGATCTTCAAACAGAGCATTCAGAGAGTTGTCAGCTTGCTGCATTTCCTCAAAATTTTCTTGCTTCTCCAGAGGATCATTTATTTTGGTTTCTTCTTCATTGAGGGTCTAGATTTTGGTGCACAATTATTCTAGTGTTTGGTTTCAGTGAGTTATAACACCCATCGAATCACTAGCTTCCTTGAATATGGTAGTACATTTAATGATAATTTTATGCAACAAGTCTCTGGCATTGCTTCCTTTTAGGATAACTCTTTCTAGCTGTTGTTGGAGTTCCTTGGGTTGTGCCCTGGCCTTCAATGTCATCCCCTCCAACTACATTTGAAGGTCTTCTGCTCAATATGTTAGTACCTCCCATGCTTTTTGAACCAATTTGAGTTGTTCCTCTGGTTCTGCAATTGTGTTGTACTCTAGCATCTGAGGTTCTACTTTCCTGAAGGTTGACCAGATCTCTATTAATTTTCCCTTCATTCTCTCCATTTTATCTTCTTCCTAGATTTTCAAATATTCTTCTTCCATCCTTTTGGTCCGTTTCAGTATTTCTTCCTATCTCCAATATTCAACATGAATTTCGTCTTGATGAATCCATTATTTTAAGTGATTAGTTGAGGCTCTCATCAAGCCTACTACTTGCGGTGTCGGTAGTTGAGCGAGCTCCCTGGATGTGACTGTGGCCTCCAACGAGAGTTTGATTTGAAGTGGAAGCCCGATGGCCATGGATTTCTATGATGGTTTCTCAACTGCTAGGATATTTTAATCTTTAGGACTAACAGAAGAAAATGGATAACTTCCATCTACGCTAGATAGAGCTGTTGCAGCTTCGAGCATTGTTGCAGAGCTTGAAGTATGGGTTCCATATTTTTTTTCAGTGAGGTTGTGCTTTGTCTTGACTGAGTCTTCTACAGGTTCTTGAGACTCTACCTCCTTTTGCATTGTTTCCTATGTTGTGGGTGGAACTTTAGGGGTTCCGCTATGATCCTTCAGGACTTCTGTGAGGCTCTCTATTCTTGGAGATTGTGTATCTGGGAGGGGGACATGTGGGAATTGGGTGAGTACTAGTACTAGGTATGTTTGGCTCTCCTAAGAGGGAAACAATTATGGAATATAAAGTTTCATGGGTTCTGGTAAATTGGGAGGTAGTGGGATTGTTGTATCCGTAGTTGGTGGTGATGGTTATTTATTAAAGATTACGGTGGAAGGTATAATGGGGTGAGACTCAAGGTCATTGATAATGTGGATAAAATTATGGGCTATCCGAGTGGCTTCTTTGGTGCGAGGTATCATAGTCAATTTGGGTTGAGGGTTGATGAGTTTAGTTGGGTTGACTATTGGGGATACATTGGTTCTTGGCTTCTTGGTTGAAAGCTCATGTATAAAGGCAACATATAAAATGTCGTTAATGGTCTTACCTAAAAATATGGCCTCATCCGAAATCTTGGGACATCCTAGTAAAGGCCTCTTTTTCCTATGCAGCTGGTGTTCTTCCTCTTCATCTGAGTCTAAGGCTATTCTACCTTGCTAGAGCTCGATCTTGCTTCTTCTAATGGACTCTTCTTCTTCAAAAATTATGGTGGAAATAAGTGTTGCATGCCTGACTTATGCAGGGCGTGTTTAAATCCTTTCCAACACATGATCTCCTTGTCAAGTATTTCCTCATCCAAATAGAATAGTAGGGGCCTTATGTGAAAGTTTGAAGGATTTGCATGCCTTGGCTAGATGAAAGTGTGAGTTTGATTCAGAGTAAAGAAGATGTTCCTTGTATGTAGGTTCAATAACTCCTATAATATATGTATCCTTTGGGTGGAATCAATCAATTGATTGTACCACTTTAGAAATGCAACATTGTTGAACTCCATATTTTCTGAGTCTAACCTTGCATGTCAAGGTTCATACATCTTTGTGAGGCACTCTTTGTCTATAGGTGCTAAGTGTCTGCCCATCGGTGACCTCCAATTCAAAATTGCAAAGGCCAGAAGCAGATATCCATATGTAAATGTGCCTCCCTTATCCTGAACTTCCTCACAAGTGACAAGGAGTTCCTCCAACAAGTAATTGCACCAATTGAAACATGCACCATTTGCATAGAATTCAACCACTGACATGGCATTGAGTGTGCATTCATCCTTATAGTAGGAGTGAAAGGCCTTTCTAGAAATCATGTAGTAGGACGTTCTCACCATTTCAGGGAGGATTGGTCCAATATTTTTTGTGTGACCCCCTCCTCTGTGTATGGAGACGTTCATATAGGATAATTTCTCCCTTCTATTTTCCATGTTTTCTCGATCCTTGAAATCCTTTGGATATGTCCTCACCCTCCAAAGATAATCTTGCAAGTTGAAGGATATCCTCTACGTGAATGAGATATCCCCTATCGAGACATAAATTCCTATCATGCACCATGCTGATCAGGAACTTGGTGCATTGTGCAACTTCACTGGTGGTTTCAAACATTGGGAGGTCCTAAAGGTTCATGATTGTCGAGTGGAAAAGATTCAGAAAGTCAGCTTTGAGGATGAACTGTACCTCTTGTTAGCATATGAAATGTTCAGGAGTCAAAAAATTATGCCCTTAGTCCATGTAAGAGTCTTGGTGTCATGATATTTTTCATCATCATATGTCTTGTCTCAAAGGGGATATCTCATCATCTGCAACGCATTCAATGCATTATGAATTTCATGATTGTGTCAAGGAAAAACTCTAACCGTTTGAATGGAGTGTGCTACTAGAGTTTGAAAACTGGAGTTGCAAACTAGTGTTGTGAACTAGTTGTAGTAGATGAAAATGATTGGATGTTTCAACCTAAGTCCCACTTGAGTTCATGAGACACCAACCCAAGTTTAGACACATCAGGTACTCCTTTGGTGATTGCATGTTGCTCAACTGGTTGATTGAAAATGTAAAAATCTTGTATATTGTTTATACATTGCAAACTATTAAATGATCTATGTGCTTCCTGTTGATTATTTGGGTTGGTTTTCATTGATGTCAACCCTTGAAGAAATTCCATTAGTGAATTCTGGTAGCATAAAGGTTTGGGTAATGGACCCAAGTTTGTTTGATGTATAATGGTATGTTTTTTAATATATTTGAATGTAAGACTATTCTGGATGGATATTAGATGTCATGTCATTTTTTATGTTATGTGGAGCATCACATAACTTCTCATGGTTGGAGAGTTATGGCCATGTGAAGTTGGAGAACGCTCATGAGTCATCTAGAAGCCCTAAAAGGTCAAAGTAGTCAAAGTGGTTGCAAAGAAGAAATTATTTAAATAATAACGGGAAGTAATGAGTGTACTATAAATCAAAGTGGATACAAAATAAACTATTTAAATATTAAAGTTAATGGAGAAATTACTAAGTGGACAAATGGTTAGAAGTGGGTTAGCCCTAAAATAAGGAAAGTGGTTTAAGATATTTTAGAAGGTAAATAATAAAGTGAAGTGATGAGTGTACTATAAGTCAAAGTGGATACAAAATAAATT